>JANEHU010001440.1:0-228396 GCA_027563435.1 Nasonovia ribisnigri | reverse complement strand
AATGATATAATATATCATTGTATACGAAAAACGATTCTGAGCAGAGACGGTTTGTCAGTCTATAATATCTTACTAAGTCTAAATGTATTTGATGATATTATTGTGAATAAAGTAATTAATTTTAGTATTATAGGCATTAGTATTTACTATAGTTGGTTAAATTCAAAAAATATATTTTAAAATGTCATTGCGTGTATATAAAATATAACAATATATTCTAAAAGTTTCATATACCAACAAATAATATTTTTAAATTATATCAAAATAACTAAAATCATTATTCTTGGTTTAAATATGAAATTTTGTCTAAATTTGAAATTAAAATGTCTGTAAAAAATAAATGTGTTGATATATTTTTTAGATTTTTTAGTTACAGTATGATTTATTTATGAGAATTTTTGTTTTAAATTTTCAACACTTAGTTTTAAAAACTGAACATTTTATAATTTTTTAATTACAATGATTTATAATTTTCGAGGTTTTGACAAATTTTGTGCCTATGTATTTTTAAAATTTTTCAACTGATGTTGTAACAATATATAAGAAAGCTTGTATTAAATTTTCAGACTTTTTGGCCCACCAAATAAAATTTTAATGACAATTATAAAAAAAAAAACTAAAAAAATTGAAAACTAAATATGTCTGTAAACAGCTCAAAACAAATCAAAATATTTTCAAAATTGAATGGTGTATAGAAATAGCTTATATAAACATTCAGTGAAATTTTCATGCATCTACAGTTATTTGTTTTGAATTGCAACAAAATAAGAAAATCGCTACATGAGAAATCGAGTGAATATCTAATCTTGTACAAATTTGAACTTAAAATGCTCATAAAAATTTATTATGACTTGCTTATAAACTTTTTTTTATTGATAAAATTAGGCAAACTTATGAGGAATCTTGTATTACATTTTCAAATCTTAGATTTAAAAAGAAAAATTTTTATGAATTTCTAACTCAAAATAAATTGCACATTTTCGTCATTTTTACGTATTTTGTCAAAATTTGAACTTTGATTACCTATAAAAAAAAATTGTGACTACGGATTTTTAATATTTTTCATCTGCCTTTGAAACTATATATTAGAAGCCTACTATTAAATTTTCAAGATTTTTTACCCAACAAATAAAATTTTATTGACATTTATAGAAAAAAAAACTAAAAAAATTGGAAACTGAAAATGTCCGTTAACAGCTCAAAATAAGTCAGAATATTTTAAAAATTATATGGTGTGTAGAAAATACTTATATAAACATTCGGTCAAAATTTCATGTCTCTATGGTCATTTCTTTTAGAGTTATACCAAAAACCAAAATCGATTTTGTCGAAAATTGGTTTTCCGTAAAAATTCCCGTTTTTCCCATAATTTTTCATTTGTTTTTCCAGTCGCTCATGAAAACTACTGGGAAATTTTGACTTTTGACCCCCCAAAGTACCAACTAGATTCACTTTCCTATCAGAAAAGGTACTATTGAAAAAAATCGAAGCATTTTTTCTGTCCTAAAACGTGATGACAGACACAAAAATAAAAATAAAAAAAAAAAAAAAAAAAATAAAAATAAAAAAAAAATAAAAAAAAAAAAAAAAAAACACACATCATTGTAAAACCAATACATTCATCGCTCCGCTCAGAATCTAAAATAATACAATTTATTATATAGGTATAGGTATTTACAATTTACGAATAAGCTTATGCAAGTTAATTAAGTCATGGTCACATGAACAATAGATCAGACGTTTGACGTCGACGTGCCTCCTTTAGAGATAACACATTAAAATAGAATATTGATTAGTAAAAAATGATACTATATAAAATGATGTGTAGGGTGTGTAAGGTGTTGCCTGATGGCCGTTGCGGTTTTTAGGATAAGACAATAAGCTAATAAAAAACTTGAATGTGGCGTCTGGACGCACAATGTAAGGTAGGCCAATACAGGGTCAATCATTAAGCTGCCCTCGAATGTCTGAGTTGCTTTATGATAACGAAATGAAAATGAAAACCCTATGATGTACATTATAGGTAATACCTTCTGCCAAACAATCGCCGGACCTCTGTTGTCGAAATTCTCTGCTTCACATGGCATTGTGATGTTATCTCCAAGTTTACGGAAGTACAACACTTTCGGTACAACAATTAATTTCGGTGGATGCTGGACGATCACATCCATTGGCGTAGACGCCCCTTCAGTTCCCAACTCATTGAATGGCGTGCAAGTGTATTTACCACCATGTTCTTTTTCTACCTATATATACGTGTAATTTGCACAGTTACACATCGTATTACATATTGTATTATACTTATGAAGTTATGACTTATCATATAAATATATAATATATAATATTACAGTTTGTTCCAGCAGTTCCGTATCACCCTATAATTATTTACATGGCTAATAAGAATAACTAAATATAAAATAAGAACTTTTTTCAACTGTTATATCTATTATAAGAATAAAGAATGAATAAAGAACGGTCAATGAGATGCTTGGGGTGATATGAATTTTTTGGACATAAACTGTACAATGTAAATTTATAATACATATATATGTATTATATAAACTGATATAAATTGATTCGTACCCGATCAAAGTAAAGCGAGCCGTTTAGCCTGTGGTAAACTCCGGGAACATTGTACGTGTCGAACAAGAACCCATCTTTTTCCCATCTTATTTTCGTTAGCGGCGGGTTGGAATGGAAGTGACAATCCAAGGTACCAGGTTTACCGTAAGCAAGAAAAACTTCAGCCGGCGAATAGACGACTTTCGCTTTGTCTGCAAAAGGCGTGATATCATGATTAAGCTGTATATAATATTGACAAAGATTTAATTGAATTTTAGAGGAGCTTGCATTTTTAAAAACTAAAATTTAAATAGTAAAATAAATTTGTATAATCACCACCCTCCCACACACACACACACACACACACACACACACACACACACACACACACACACACACACACACACACACACACACACATACAAATGGCCGAATCGTTTTAAACATTACCTACTATTACCAAATAAATATTAAATCTCTTATATAAAATATTTGATAAGACGGGGCGGGACACGCTGGTTTGACATTTACAAAAACCGAAAAATAAATAAATAGAATCCTTTTTAAATTATACAAATCGTTCTAATGTTCTATGCTATATAATATAACATTAATACGTATTCACCGAATGTAAAACTTTTTTAGGCTTGGAAATTATTTAATGGGTATTTATGACATCCAATATTTATTTGATCAATAGGTAGATGCTTGAATAAACACTTACACTGAACGTTGAGAAAGGCACCAGCTGACATTGTTCCCTTTTCTGATACTATGCGGCACGAATAAAAACCGTTGTCGTTCAATGCTGCATCATAGATGTCTAACGAACCTTCTGGAGTCACGAGAAATCTACCATTCAAGAATGGCAAATCATCCAGCGGCACGCCGTCTTTATACCATTGGACTACGAACTCGGGATCTTCTTTCACGCAACTGAAATGAACGGACTCGTGTTCCATCCGGGTTTGGTTGATCGGTGGTATACTCATCACGTCCCCACCTGTAACCCCCGCATAATATACTATAATAAATAATATCAATTTTATTCTGTATAACAATAATTAACAGCAACCATATTGTAAGCTATCTATTTTTGAAATTTGATACTTACTTATTTATTATTAATTAAGTCTTACAAGGAGATAATGTACAGAGTTACTAAGAAAATCCGTGTGGATACCTGTATTCCATAGAATGGATCGTAGAAGATATATCGTTAAATTGTAATGCATACCTACAGCAAAACCTACCCATAATGAGTAAAGTAATATGAGGAAAATAATTCTATACGGCCATCTGACCAATGGGTGGTAATCATTGGTGTCGCTTCATTATGGAAAAATCAAACATGTACCAAACTAGTCTTAGTTCTATTAACACATGGACGGTCCATATAATATAATGTACCTACATAGACAGAAAATACAAGTGATTTTATTAGTGAACATTGTGTGAGAGAGGAAAACCCCACGACGACTAATTAAAAACTCGGAAATGTATGGAAGTAAAATATGTAGAAAAAACTAAAACATAAGTACTATGGGGGTAGAAAACAATTTTGTCAGTAGATTCTTAGCGGAGCGAGTGTATTGATATTACAATAATGTGTGTGTTTTTTTTTTGTTTTTTATTTGTGTCGTGTACATACACAATGATAATAGTAATCGAAATAAATGCTTTGATCTTCAATTTATCAGTTATCAGCATATATCTTTACTGGTAAGAAAGTGAATCTAGTTGGTGCATTGAGGAGGTAAACATTTCCTAGTAGTTTTCAAAAGCGCCTGGAAAAACCAAAAAAAAAAGTAAGAAAAAACACTAAAAACAGAATTTTTTACGCAAAATAGGTTTTCATTTTTTCACCAAAATCGATTTTGTTTTTTGTTGTAACCCTTTAAAAAATTACCGTAGATACATGCATTTTTCACTAAATGTTTATATTAGCATTTTCTAGGTAGGTACATCATAATATTTTCAAAATATATTGACTGATATTGAACTATTTATAGAAATATATGAGTGATTTTCGATTATTATTAGTTTGTTTAAAACTAATGTCAATAAAAATGTAATACAAGGTTCCTCATAAGTTCTTGATAGTGGAAATTAAAAAAAAAGTTGAGTGTAAATCCATAATAATTTCATACAAGCGTCTGAAGTTCGAATTTTGACTAAATTCGTAAAAATCATGAAAATTTGCAAATTATTTTGAATTAGAGATTTATAAAAAATCTCCTTTTTATTATATCTAAGATTTGAACATTTTTTACAAGATTCCTCATTAGATTGTCAACCTTTATCCAAAAAAAAAATATATACAGGAAAGTCAAATTAAAATTTTTATGAACCTTTGGAGTTCAATTTTTTACAACATTCCTCGATTTTTCATAGAGCTATTTTCTTATTTGGTTGTAATTCAAAAACAAATAATCTTAGATACTTTAAATCTACACTTTATTTTATCATTTTCTAAACCTACTTGATAACATTTTCAAAATATTTTTTCACAGTTTGAACTGTTTACAGACATTATCAATTTATAATTTTTTTAGTTTTTTCTTTAAACATCAATATAACATTTTATTCATCGGGTCAAAAATCTTTAAAATTGAATACAAGGTTCCTAGCACATTAGAATAGATTTTTGTGTACAATAATATTATGTATCATTGAGTTCAAATTTAACACCATCCATTACAGTGCTCCACTTGCAACCCACTGTACAGCAAAATTAATTAAAAAGTCATACATTTTAAATGTCTATAAATAGCTCACAAAGAGACAAAATATGTTTAATACTATAATTCCTAGAAAAATCTAATATATTTGGTGACATTTTCAAGGCACCTATCGACGGACGGTGGTTATTCGGTAAAATTGATTTTGGCAAAGATTGGTGTTGCGTAAATATTCCCGTTATTTAAATTTTTTCCAATTATTACAGAGAAAGTACCGGACATTTTTTTATTTTTTACCCCCAAAAGTATACAAAATCCAAACTGTGATGACAGAACCTATAAAATCATACACAAACCATTGTAAAACCAATCATTGCTAAATTATGTTTAGTGATTGTTTATCCAACCATTACAACCAGACATTAAAGTTTTGCAAAATAATATTGGCACATCGGATGTCTTTACAAAATATTTAATGTTTTAAATATGAGTACCTACGATACCCAATAGTATATTTACTCAATTCATAATAATATATAAACATTCTACAAATATTTAATTATTCAAATAGTATATTGTCAATATAACTTTTAAATACCTACCTATGATTACTATTTTTATAAGGTTTGTTTTTTTATCATTAAATCATGTGAAAAATATAATATCTAATACCTATATTGAAATAACCTAATGTATTAACAAAATCTATGTTATAATAAATGTATTCTTGTTTTACTTTATTATGTAGCCATTTGTTAATAGAGAATATAACTAACGCAGTATACGGAAGCATCAATTTAATCTTAGTGGAATAGGTTTTGTCGTTATTATTATATTATTATTCATATTTCACACTATAAAATTGTAATTAATATAAATACTGTTGTAGCATTTTTGTTAAATGATACCTTCATAATAAAACCCTAGACAATTTTATTGTGTTGAGAAACTATTACAAAGTTTATACAATTAGCATAGAACTTGTAAGTAGGTAAGTATCCAGCCAATTTATAATGTCTAAAGACCATACCTAATATTTAAGTTATGCAAACCTAACTTAAGTATATATTATGAAAGGGAAGGGTTTAATTTAAAAAGTTACTTATACTATAGACAAATATAAAATAGTATCACGGTAAATAATATGTTAGCTTTATTGACAGACTTTTGTGGGATATTTTTGATTGGTGCATACAAGTCCTTCGGCTCACTTCTTCATATTATAGTCCATCCTGTCAACAATACCTCCAATAAATAATGAATAAAGGGACCCTGAATAATATTTACTCATAAGCTGACCTCGTAATCTCCAACAATGTTCAATTTTATCAGTAAGTCAAGGTCACACATGACTAAATCAGTCAAAGAACACTTAAAAACATATTATTTATAATTGTACCTACCTATAATGAAATAAATCATTTAAAAATCACAAATCATATCACATTGAAATATCTTGTAGGTATACAATAAATATTTTTTCGCTCACTAACGGAAATATTATTATGATATTTTAACTACAAGTCAGAAATTATTATGATTATTGTATTTAAACACTTAAATTATAATTTTACGGGCAATTATGATGGTTGAAGTTGACGAACTTAAGCCTTAGGATTTATTTCCTAAATAAATTTAAACCGCATCAGTGCCGAATACGTTCATATTATTGTATCGGTCATTTACACAACGCAATAGAGATTTTGTTTACATGTAACTATGTAAGCTCCAAAACGTTCTCATATTAATGTTCTTAATAAGATAATAATTGATAAATATAATTAATATAAATGTAATTTCTGTAGATACTTAGAGCCTATAGGTACTTAATATACAATATAACTGTTTCTTAATACTCTAATTAAATAGTTAAGTACCTAAAAGCTTTATTTTTTGTTATAAATTTGAACAACCAGTTTAAATTGTCCTAAAGTTTAAGTTAAAATTAATGTTCCTTTTTAATAGATACCTACCTACTACAATAAATCATTTGTTAGAATGGAATGCTTCCCTCAATTAACAATTATATTATAACTTTGAATACTTTATCAAACAAACGTAGGTAGGTATATGCAAATAATAATAGTTATATACAAATCAGTTTATAATGAGTTTATTTTTGTCATATTTTTTTAAATCATTTAAAATTGTAGATATAACTCCTAAAATAAATAAAAATTGTTTTACTTATTTATAATAAGTACTATGAATCATGAATAGTTATTTAAAATAGTTACCTATTTATTAGTTAATTGACATGCTTTACATAATTCAAACAAATAGTTGAACTACAGTGTTCACACATACATATTGCTAGTTGTCACACAGGTACCTTTAAGCCTTAATATAGTAACTTCAGTTTTTATGATTAGTAATTTTGTCTTTCTAGATCCATTATTCATCAAGGATAAATTTTAAAATGTCTGTTTAATATTGAGCAATATTTTAGCAATTGATTCAGTTCAAAATGTTTATTGTTTACACATCGTAATTTTTATAGTTTATCTTAATGTATAATAAATACACTGTGATGTACACTATACATCATTACATCAATATTAAAAATGTCGTAATATAAATAAAATGGTTTAACGGACATAAAAATGTTAGGGTATATTAATAGGTATGGTATATAGCTATACAGACATATTAAGATCTATGTAATTTTGAAACGTTAAGAACAATAAAACACTACCTACCTACACTATAAAAAAAATATCAAGTTCACTGATATAATATATAAATACTTACATTCATGAAAAAAAGTAAAACTCCATACACATTTAGTATTATGAATATAGGTAACCAATAATCATTATAACATTTTCTATTCTGATTAAGTGGAGTTAATTTATTCTCTTTCAGGTTTGAGCCTTTAAGGATTGAAATAAAAAAAATAAAAAAAGTCTTACTGTAATCAATAATTAATAATTAGGTACCTATATACCGTGCGTCCACGAAAACTGGGTACACTCTATAACTCAGTTACCAACCTACATTATACTCACTATTCAGTAGCCTATACATATTTTAGAATACTGCTGTCTGCTACAGAATTATGATCTAATAGTATAGTTTCATGTCCCGCAAATATAATTCGAAAATATGAATAGGATAGGTATATACTGAGTAATATGGGTAATTTAATTATACAATGTACCTACCTTGTTTTCGAGGACACACGGCATATTATATACGAACTGTTAGGTCTCACCTTGTACATCAAGTCTGAACCGTACGCCTGCTGTACCACTCATGTCGTTGTCGACAGCATTCATCGTCGAGTCTGTGCTCGACTGTGGTGATGACAGTGTCGATAAAGGTGGTCGTGAAGAAGACTGCTGCAGCAGACCTGCATCGCCACTGTAAGTTACATGACATTCGTAGTCACCCGTGTCTGATTCGCGAAGACTAGAAACGTTAATTGCGATGGAGGCAACATCGCTGAACTCTGGAGGTTCTACCACCGTAGCCCGTCCGTCGTACCGTTCGTCAGTGGTTAACGTACCCTCTGAACACGTGAATGCGGTTTGGCCCTGTAAAGAGAATATAATAAATTCAATATAATCACAAACTTCTGTAGACGATTGCGTTTGCTTCTTATACAATAATTATTACCTATATTATAATCTATAACTTAAAAATGATACTTATCTGAAAATTACATTGTTATATAATAATTTTTATAACTAAATAGCTAATCCCACGCACTTCGTTTGCCTTAAAAAATTACAACTGTTAAAAAAATTGAGATTGTTCAACTCTTTTTGGGTGTAACTCGCTGCAGTAAGTACAACTCAGCTACACAGGTAGGTAATCCAACTACGTCGGATCGAGAACAATGTACGACAGCATATCAAGTAGACAATCCACCCGCGGTAGATTGCAGACACACCGATGAGCGGCTTTAAGTACAACTTAGCCAACTTGGTAGGCCATGTGCGAAAATTCAATTTAATGCATGCTTGTACCTGATCGACCCGATTAACCAATGGCAACCAATATATAAAAAACATACTAACTTCTACCAGTTATTTCTCCTATAGCCACCATTTATAAACAAAAATTTCCATCGTAAACCTCAAAATCCTTATTTTAGTACCTCCTCGGGTTGGTCCTACCGGGTCCAATTTTGAGTCTAAATCATCCAGGGAACCACTCAAACACACACAATAAATTTCATCAAAATCGGTCTAGCCGTTTAAGAATGCATAAACAGACATTTGTATATGATATATAGAAGTTAAACTGGGTAGATATTAAAAAATATCCACACTTTAGACTTACCTGTAGCATTTTGTTGACATTTATTCACCCAGGTTAGGTTAGGTTTCCACTCCCCCTGATTCACGAAGCCATTCAAGTCTAATAAAAAAAACCTTTTTCTTTAAAATGTAGAGCCTCAATAATAGACACTTGTCTTAGACCTTTATTGCATTGCCGAATGGCCAATACACACCCCATCCTTTTTATATGGTAGTTGTGTGTATGTGCGTGTTGTTAATAATTAACAATATTATTTATAGGTATTAATTAATATATTATAATATACACGACTAGGAACTAATATTACTAACTATAGTATTATACTATTATATGGCAACTTACAAGCGTATTGTAAAATTACTTTGAATACTAATAATTTTGAGTGTAATGTCAAAGGCATTGTTATTAATAATGATCGGTTTTAGTGTAGGTACCTATATGGCTAAATATAGTCGCTACCAAAACTGGGCATTAAAACAAAACGAGTTAAAAAGTTAAAGTTAGGTTACTTTTTTTTTTTTTAGAAGTAACTTTTAACTTAACAAGTTACATTTTTTCTATGTTATTCAGCACCTAACTCACGAGTCTCATGAGTTAATTAGTTGCATTGTCACGTTAAGTTAATGTTAGTCCCTAACCATAGTTTAATAATGTATTACATTTTGTAAATACCTATTACATTAATAAAAAAAAAAAAAAACGAAATATTGAATATATTAATTTATAAATAATAATTTATAAAAATAGTACAACAGTGCATAAATGCATAATATAATAATATAATTACATATTCTCAGAATATATTATATACCTATATTATTTACAGAAATGTTATAGGGGTAATTGCATAAACTTGTCAAACCTCAGCCGCTATATTATACCATATGCATACAGGTTAGGTTACCAAATTTTCGGCTGCAACTTGCAATGGAGAGTATAAGGTTACATTTAAGTTTTTACACCAAATTTACAGACAATTATAATTGACATATCTTAACAACTGCTAATATCGGGAGAATAAGCGAACACTCACGTCTTTTGTCCAACGTACGGCTACAAGACGGCGAAGACCGCCGTCGTGATCGTACCGCGGTTGCGGTACTGCCGGACATTCGAATACCGCGTAACCGCCGATCTGAGACGTCAGCGAGCCGACTTCGGCCGTCTGACCGTTACAACCAAACCGGTCAAACAGCAACGCCGCCGCCGACAAGAGCAGGACCAGCATACCAAACATACCGAGCTTTTTCGAAACGGTTATGGAGGAGACTGCGGTTTCAGCGGACCGATCGTTCGGAGGGTAAGCGGCACAGTGCGGATATTGTGGCTACAGCGGCCGCGCGGGAGGACGAATTCGCATTATTTCGCGGACACGACAAATTATAATAATATTTTCGTCGTCGCTGTTGTCGTTTTAATAACAATAATAATAACGCACGTGACGTAGGATAAACATTTGCAAATAACTATGTACACACGTCGGCTGTGGTCGGCCCACGCGATACTAAATGAATAATATTATATTATACTGTAATACTTAATACGATGATATACCCAACACAATTCATCAGCGCACAGTCAGTTGTACTTAAGCTGCTGCTGTACTGCATTGGCGTTTTTAGGTAGGGGCGATGCGCCGACGGGAACCGTTGCTCCTAGCGGACATTTTTTGATAATCCAACGGGGTGGCACTTGTTTTATGAACAATATTCGAATCTTTACCATCAGTTCCCTACACTTTAATATATTGATGTATCTAAGTGTTAGGTCATCGATCAATCAATATAATATAATAGTATATCGCTCGACGTTCAATAACATGCCCGGTGTCTTGCATTATTTCAAACTATAAGTCATAATTATGTACGGTGACTTGTTTTATAATTTATAACCAATTGGTAAACGGCGTGTTCGACGTTAAAGGCAACATAAAATAATTCAAATGCAGGACCTTGAATTTGATTCATGTTTTTTTACTGTAGGTATAAAAACCACTGAAGCTATGAACATGAAATTTTGGTCAATAGTTTCGTTTTATGATGTGAAGACCCACTAAAAAAGGATTTTCCGAAATTCGCATTTAAAAGTTCAAACTAGGATTTCGATATTCACCGTGCAAATAGAAATTTGTTTCATTTATAAATTGTCGCGGTTACTCAGTCGTACATATGGGGTAAAAGTATGTATCAAATTGTCGCTTTTTCATGGCCTCAATTAAATAAACTATATCTTAAAACCAAATTTATGTTTTCAGCGTATGTACTCAAAAACTACTTGATTGATTTTGATGAAATCTCAGAGATTGTGTTTAGAATCTTTAGATATATAAAACAAGTTTACGTTAAAGATACGTCAAGAGCTACGTTTAATAAATATACCAAAGTGCCAAATCCAATCAGCAACTTTCAGTTGCCCATCTAGGTCAAGTTATTTCAGAAAGAGGTACACTGACAACGATTTGCCCGTGAACTGAGGTACAGCACTAAAACTTAGATACACTTATAATATATAGCACTGTATTTTATATTTGCTCATTTTTCACGGGTGAAGTCGGGTTCTACAGCTATAAGTCTATCCGTCTATGTATAAATAAAAGGTTAAACAATTTAATTTGTAATTTAAAGTTTTTACCCATAAACCTTATAGGCATACATTGGGTGTGAATGTAGGGGGTGCTAGAATATTTTATAGTAAACAGATCCATGGAGGGCTTTGCCCCCCCCCCCATCCCTCTAATATTAATATATACTGCAAAGTAATCGTTTTTAATTTGTATACAAATATAATAAATAAAAACTTTTATTAATTATACATTAATACTTGTATAGACAAATTAATAAGTAATTAGATATTCGAAATTATATAAATGTTAATATAATCGCTATTCTCTTGATTATAAACTCATAAGCAACAATACTGTACATAATATAATATTATGTACCTATTTAAAATGTTTAAAAATAATTAATTTTAACATGTTATTACATGAGAACTTGGAATGCTAATCTGAAGCCTGGGATCGGCTACAACACGATTGCGCACTTTTTTCTTTTTTATCCCTACTAATTACAACACGATTGCGCACCAAATAATATTTGTATTGTGTATATACTGTATAATAATGTATATACAACATACAAATATAAAATAATATATAGGTACAATAGTTACATATTTTCTATATTACTTCCCAATTATTACAGGCTTAATAAGATTAACAAAAACATATTAGAATACAAATACATATTAGAAAATTTATGATCATGATCCATATTATGTTTTATTTTTATATGAACAAGAAATAATATTGACTATTGACTATGTTAATATACATTAAGAATATACATGCAATTTAAGAAAAAAAAATAATTTTTAACTATAATAGCCAACAATAATAATTTGTTGTTAGTTCTAAGCCTGTAATAATTGGGAAGAAAAATTGTGAATTAATAAGTAATAATTAATAAGTTATTGAGTGCATGTATATACAAATTATAGAAAACATGTATTGTATATATTATTTGATGTTGAGTATAAATTATCATACATTATATTATATATATATATATATCATTTGGTGCGCAATCTTGTTGAAGCGAACTTAAGCTTACCCTCTCCTCACCACCAAACACCTGCTGAAAATGAAGAGAATTTTTTAAATATACATAATTCCTCCCCCTGAAACTAAATCCTGGTTTCACCACTGTAGATATCGTTTTCATAGTGAAAATGATAGCTGAAAAAAATTGTAATAACAACTAAGTAATTGTACTCGATTTCCACCTATGGCGATCGTGATGATAATGGATAATGTATGCGCCATACGATTATACGAAACCGGATAATGTTCTGATCAAGAAATTTTTTTTCAATATTTTTATGATAACGATCGAGACGTGAGGCCCATTGCATGATGAACTGCAGCTTCCTGCCGCCCACGGACCGCGGTAACAGGAACGCGTTCGCAAGTCCACCGAGGTCGTGCCAACTGAAAACAAAGACTACAGACGGATGTCCGTTGCTTAATTGTGTCGAATCATCGACGAATTGTCCTATGGTACCTATATCTACGTTAATTTGTTTGTTATAGTTCGAAGTACATATACGACAATACTCAATATTATATCATAATTTATAATACTCATGTATTATATATATACATAATTATAATTACAATGGCTGCGGGTACATTACCTACTATTATTAGTTATTATATATTATACTATACATAGTTCTATACTTCTATCATCATATATGTACCTATAGTACCCATTACATAAATATTAAAATACTATTTCGTGATACACTAATAGGTACCCATTTATAATATCTATATGTCCATGGCATAGAATTATAACTAATAATGTTTATTCAAAACACTATAGAATTTATATTTAAATACTATAAGCAGATCAAATTACCTATACACAGATAGCCAATTATATACATAACATAATGAATTGTTTGAATAGAAATCCTATTTAACCTATGGTACGCGAGTATAATATAATCATAGATAATATGCTTGTAAGATCTATGAATAAAATGATAGATGAAGTTAAAACGGTTTAAAATCCACGGATACTCTTTTACTGGGTACGCGGACATTTTCCCGAATCAATGTTCTCAAAAACCCATATTATTACGAAAACGAAAATCCAGAATTAATTTTATTTATTTAAACAAAATTATAGGTCATATTATAGATAGGGTAGGTAAATATGTAATAAGCTGTGAGAATGTAATATTTATATTATCAACTTGAATTATTTTTTATTAATAAGTATAAAGTAGTCGAAATAATGCTACAATTTTCAACATCAGTAGCTAATTTCAGTATATGTGTACTTTTTTTTACTAGGTAAGAATTTAAAATTACCAGTAGTTTTCAAAAGCGCCGGGAAAAGTAAAAAAAAACTAAAGAAAAACTGGAAGTTTTACGCAAAAGAGTTGAAAAATATTAAAAATACATAGGCACACATTTTTTTATAAGCATTTAAAGTTCGAATTTTTACAAAATTTATCAAACTTAAAATTTATAAATTTTTATAAAATTTTCAACTTTTATAACTAACGATTGAAAATTTAAAACAATGTACCATCACGTAAATAGATAAATTTATTTATTTATTCATAATAATATTATCAAGTATACTTAGTAATATATCATAGGCTGACTGACAGTTTTCGCTCAGAATCATTTTTCGTATACAATGATATTCTATCATTGAATTCAAATAACACCATCCATTACAGTAACCCACTTGTAACCTACTGTACCGCAAAGCTATACCCACTTGCCTACTTTTTATAGTTATATTTATATCCTCTCACCCTAATATGTTCATTTTACCGAAATATTTTATGTTATTTAATTGTGCTTATATTCTTTATTCAACTTTTATTAAATGTGTTAAACTCTACTATATTTTTATAGTATTAATTAATTTATATTTATATAATATATTAATATTAATTAATGCTAGTTATAATATTTACACATTTGCATGGTTTATTTTGTTAATACCTGCTTAGTTATGGGGCACCGCTAAGCCATTCAATACCAAATCGCTTCAGGCTTTTCAATCCATCTGCCTACGATTAATGACATCTTCTCCTTGGTACTTCACAAACAATAATCTTCACAAAGACCTAAATATTCCTACACTCAATTAATTAGCAAAATTATACTACTTCAAATTTCACACCAACTTAAACTCTCACAGCAACCCGTTAATTAAGCAACTCTCTTCCAACTCTTCCTGGTAATATAAGTAGAAGACTCAAAAGACAGTGGCCTAGAGACCTACTAAAATAAAAAATAAAAATAAAAAAATAAACCCACGATAATTAAAATGTACCCGGTCGGGTGGTGCTGCTGAGTACCTGCCCACAAATGCTAAATTCTCCTGTCACTTTACCATTAGTTATCAAATTTGCTTATTGTACAAACGCTGTATAGATTGTAAATTATTTGAAATAAATAAAAAAAAATAATACCTGCCTACTATGTAATTTACTTATAGTCATTACTAATTACAAATTTGTATTTGTATTTGAAAAATATTGAAGTATCTATATTATATTATAAATACTATACTTATATATTTTTTTAAATAATATCAAATAAAATACTTCATAATTCATATCATACTATTATAAAAAATGTATAACTATGTATATTATACAAAATAAATACTGAAATTAATAGGTATATGGTCTTGCCCTGTCATCATAGTCGTAATATTATAACAGAGTGGAAAATCTGATCCACTAAAAATAAACCATTTCAAAACCTCACCAAATACGTACCAGATAACATTTTCTGTGCCATTAACTAATTCTAATTTATAAGTCGTTTTATTATATAATATAAAATTAAAAAGGGGGGTCAAGTGGATGTCGCTCCGCTGTACAGTAGGCTACAAGTAGATCACTGTACTATAATGGATGGTATTAAATTTGAATTCAATGATATAATATCATTGTATAAGAAAAACGATTCTGAGCGGAGACGGTATGTCAGTCTAGGATATTTTAAATTATATTGATATTGTTATTATACGGTAGCTGCTAAGTTGAATTAATATTATTCATATTATTTAATTATTAACCTAAAATTATCAGTGATGCTATAAAAATATTATAATATATACTTTTACTCGTTAAAGTTGATTTTAATATGTAATTCCGTCCAAATTTGAACTTAAAATGTCTATAAAAAATAACTGTGTTTAAATATTTTTTAGATTTTTTGAATACAGTATGTACTATTTATTAGAATCTTTATTTTAAATTTTCAATCCTTAGTTAAGAAAACTGAACATTTTATAATTGTTTAATTACAATGATTGATAATTTTCGAGATTTTGATAAATTTTGTCAAAATTCGAACTTTAAATGATTATAAAAAAAATGTGTGCCTATGTATTTTTAATATTTTTCAATTGCTATTGTAACAATATATCAGGAGCCTTTGTATTAAATTTTCATTATTTTTGGCCCAACAAATAAAAATTTATTGATATTAATAGAAAAAAAAACTAAAAAATTTGAAAATTGAAATCGTCCGTAAAAAGCTGAAAACAGTCAAAATATATTAAAAATTAGATGGTGTATAGAAAATGCTTATATAAACATTCAGTGAAATTTTCATGCATCTACAGTTATTTGTTTTTGAATTGCAACAAAATAAGAAAATCGCTACATGAGAAATCGAGTGAATATCTAATCTTGTAAAAATTTAAACTTAAAATGCTCATAAAAATTTATTATGACTTGCTTATAAACATTTTTTTATTGATAAAATTAGGCAAACTTATGAGGAATCTTGTATTACATTTTCAAATCTTAGATTTAAAAAGAAAAATTTTTATGAATTTCTAACTCAAAATAAATTGCACATTTTCGTCATTTTTACGTATTTTGTCAAAATTTGAACTTTGATTACATATAAATAAAAATTGTGACTACGAATTTTCAATATTTTTCATCTGCCTTTGAAACTATATATTAGAAGCCTACTATTAAATTTTCAAGATTTTTTACCCAACAAATAAAATTTTATTGACATTTATAGAAAAAAAAACTAAAAAAATTGGAAACTGAAAATGTCCGTTAACAGCTCAAAATAAGTCAGAATATTTTGAAAATGATATGGTGTGTAGAAAATGCTTATATAAACATTCGGTCAAAATTTCATGTCTCTACGGTCATTTCTTTTAGAGTTATACCAAAAACCAAAATCGATTTTGTCGAAAATTGGTTTTCCGTAAAAATTCCCGTTTTTCCCAAAATTTTTCATTTGTTTTTCCAGGCGCTCATGAAAACTACTGGGAAATTTTGACTTTTGACCCCCCAAAGTACCAACTAGATTCACTTTCCTATCAGAAAAGGTACTATTGAAGAAAATCGAAGCATTTTTCTGTCCTAAAACGTGATGACAGACACAAAAAAAAAAAAAAAAAAAAAACACACATCATTGTAAAACCAATACATTCATCGCTCCGCTCAGAATCTAAAATTATAAAAAACCTGACAGTAACTTAATAATAATCTTCCCTTTAAATTTTATAAGAAGTCAATTAACACTAATTCTTAAACTAACGTGATCTGCTGAGCGTACAATTTTTCTTTTTAAAATAAATATTTGTATTTTAGATTCTGAGCGGAGCGATAAGTGTATTGATTTTACAGTGATGTGTGTTTTTTATTTTTTTATTTTTGTGTTAGTCATCACCGTTCGGAGCAGTAAAACTGTTTCGATTTCTTCAACAGTATCTTGTTCGATGGAAAAGATAATCTAGTTGGTGCATTCGGGAGGTCAAAATTTAAAATTCCCAATTTTTTTAAAACAGTAAGGAGAACATATGAAAAATTAAGGAAAAACAGGAATTTTAACAAAATCGATCTTGGTTTTTAGTTAACTCTAAAATAAATGACCGTAGATACATGAAATTTTCACTGAATATTTATATTAGCATTTTCTATACATAATACAGTTTTTAAAATATTTTGACTTGCAGTATCCAACAGTTACGTATATCTTTGAGGATTTGTTTTCCTAGATTTATTGTATCCGTTGTAATAGTTAATAGCATAATATAATGTGTATTGTGTACCTATTTGTGTATATATTATGCATTAAATATGGGGCAATCCATTCAAATATTTAATGTAAAGCAAAAAAATTACGTTTTTTAACGTATTTATTACGTTCCAACCTAATTTTAAATCGTTATAAATATAACATTTTTAAAAATCAAAATCGAATTTCGGGTAAGTAATTTATTATTGTTACAAGTATTTTAAATTTATATGGGTGGACCAACATTTTATGGGGTTCTCTTACACTCTGCTAATCTAAACTTCGAAATATACTATAATTAGTGGCGGATTTAACTGTCATTTAGCCGGTAAATTCCGACGGGACCCCTTCTAATTTGTGTGCCGAGGCTCACCTACATTATATAGCAGACTTTTATAGACCAAAAAATGTATAATGCAAACTGGAATAAAATTTACCATTCTTTTAATAATAAAATAATTTAAATATATTTGAATACTTCAAAACTAGATAATGTTATAATTATTAAACAAAGTAGAAATGATCAAACTAATAATATTATTCATAATTATAATTGATGCTACCTATTACGTAATCAATTTTGCTGCATAGGTTTTCCCATATGATACAAATTAAATTAAACCAATACCACAGTCCACAGATTATATTAAATATAATCTGCGCCAATACCAAGAACTCTGTTATCACCGAAACTAAAATAAACTAAAAATTGATGTGTGGGTACTTATTTAAGGTGTTGCTTCATAGGAAAAAAAAGTTCACACCACCACTACACGATACACTCATATTTGATATTATTATTGTTTTTGTGAATTATAAAATAACATGTTCATTGATCATCGACTATCGTGTATATAGCAGACCCTAAAATTGTGTGTACTTAGTATGACACACTTATGTACTAGTCACTAGTGTAGTATGAAAAGTGGGCATTGGTAAAACGTGTGATCTACCGGGTCCGCCGTGATCTACTATATTAATAGGTAACGGATAATATACCTTTTGTGACTAAATACACGGCGATAATGTACGATAACGTCTTGAAAAAAACGATTAAAGAAATAATTATATCTTAATAAATAGCTAACAGGCCACTACGTCTATCATCTGTGCATTTATATGTTTACCATTAACCTAGTCGTGTGCGCGCGAGTACGTAGTGTGTTTTGAAAATGTTAGCATCGGATTTTTATAAAATTATTAATTCTGAAACTCTAGTGTAGAATTTCTTCAAAACCATGGACTACTGTCGAAAGAACATGAAATTAATAATTGCGAAAAATGTGGTGGTGCTACTAAAATGTGTGTACGAAAAAAGAGATTAGCATCTGGAGAGACGCGAGAATATAAATCTATATTTTTCTCTGAAAAAGAGAATCAACCAGTAAATAACCGAAATTATGGACGTAGGATCAAAGGTCCTTGGGTGTTTGGTTTATGCTAAAAAAATGGTGATGTATTAGAACGCAGATTTTTTATCGTTGAGCGAAGAGATAAAATTACAATTAATACCTATCATACAAAGAGAAGTTTTGCCGTGGACTACCATCGTGTCTGATGAATGGAAATCATATTCCAGTCTAAATGATATTGGCTATAATCATTTAACTGTCAATCATTCTGAAAATTTCGTGAATCCTGTAAATGGGGCTAACACGCAAACAATAGAATGTTTATAGTCAATTAGTTATTTATTAGTAGATTTGTAATTAAAATTAATAGGTACTGATTGGTTATTATTTCTCTCGAAGCTAGTGGTTTAATAAAATGGGGGTAAGTACTAAGTATGTTACTGATACATTTTGTACTTGGCCTTTCTTATTATGGATTTGCTGGCTTCTTTTAAACCCTTAACTCCGTCACTGACTATAATAACTCATAAACTACTCGTCCAAAATTCGATTTTTATACATCAAAGTGCTTTCAAAAATATACTGCTTTAAAATAATGAGTTAAAAATGTATGTTTTCATAAAAAAGGTAAAAAGGTAAAAATAACAAAACAAAATAGAAATATATAATTAAAAAAAATTTAGTTTTTAAACGTCTAAAAATTACCTATGTAAAAAACATTTCTTGAACGTTTATAATTATTTAAATAATGAGTGTCTTGCGTTAAATGGATCATCATTCACCGGGTATTTATATTATGATATTTGTTATTTAATTTACTCTACTCCACTCTCCGTTAATTAACTGTTATCTAACCAGGTTCTTAGAATTTGAACACGGTTTAAATGAAAATAATAATATTATACATATATTACTATAACTGTAGAATGTCTGTTGTAAATTTTTGATTCGATTGTGCAAAATATTTCATCGATACATTATTATGTGTGTTTTAACTAGGTGTAAAAATTATTTTCTTGTCAGGTTTTTATTTTAGCCGGTTGTTGATGTACCTACGTCGTAATAATATTTAGAAAGTTTATTGAACTGAATAGAACCCGTAATAATTATTGTGTGTGTAAACGTGAGCGATTGTAATCGCTCCCGATAGATAAAACTCGATCGTTTAAAATTTTAAATAATTTTATAATATATTATACTATTATAATTATTGACGACGGACGACGTATATTAGTTAAGTCTATTGATACGATTATAAACGGTTTAATTACATTATTATATTATTTTCTCGGATAGGGACTATTATAATATATCAACAAAAAAAAAAAAATAATAATAAAACACGAGGACGCATGACACATATTATTGTGTATCACGTGAACGTGCGAATGGCTCGCAGTTGTATTGTCATTTATAAGTAGTGGTGGATTGGAAGCACCACATGCACCATTGAACAAGTCATCTTGTAGAACTAAACTTATTAATTGTTAAACCACAGGTGTAAACTACCTATTAGTTATTTCCAGATCCACCACTGATTATAAGTTATAATAACTTGTGAGATGCCAACTTTAATTTATTATTCAGAACCCATATTGTACAATTTTATGTACTAAATTACTTAACACTTCAAGATTTAATTCCATTAACCTTAATACATTATTGTCTTATTGACATATTATGTAGGTTTGTGTGTGCTAGAAAATATTTCTACGGTAGTCCAATATTTTCTGGTTACATTTGATATTTTTATAATATAATATTTATTGTAAATATAATAATATTATACTTGCAAGTTGCAATTTATCATCATTTTTACTATTAAGTAATTTTTTTAATTAATTCTTTGAAATGTAGCTAAGCAGTGGCAGTGATGTAGCTGGGAATTTTGTATGAGGGCTATAGGGTTTTTGTAAAAGCATTGTTTTAATATAGGCTAAAATAAACCCAATCAATTGGGAGAGGATATTGCCCCTTAGCCTTCCTGGCTACCCCTTTGAGAGGTAGGGTTAAAAAAGAGAGGCTGGTCTAAGGCAAGAGTAAATTTAGGATGGGCCGAGGCAACCAGTCCTCCCCCTTGACTTTT
Organism: Nasonovia ribisnigri; assembly: GCA_027563435.1. NCBI lineage: Eukaryota > Metazoa > Arthropoda > Insecta > Hemiptera > Aphididae > Nasonovia > Nasonovia ribisnigri. The sequence goes on along the minus strand of JANEHU010001440.1, from coordinate 206,862 downwards.
TAGCTACGAATCTGGCAAATTTGGACCCAGCCCATCATGACCTTTGGGTTTTGACTATTAACGAATCGATCAAAATACGTGTTGTGCCTACCTATAATAAATATTATTTACGTAATTTTGTCTAGTTTTTGATTTTTCAGAAAGTTTAAGAAAAAGTTAACCAACATTTCAAAAATGAATCCTTCTTTAACTTACCCTCTGTACCTATAAGTAGTAAGTACCTACTAAGTACCATATTAAACGCTGTATGAATGTACCTAATGTATGTACCTTACTATATTATGTCTACGTCTTATAAATCTCGTATTAAGCATAATATATTAAATAAACTATAATTTTTCCACTGCAGATTAAATAATATTATAAATTAGTATAGCTTGATGAAAAAGATTTTACTTACCTACTAGAGCTTTAATAAAGCATTGATTCTTTTTAAGATAAACACAATACATTTAAATTTATAAGTATATATACCTACCTATTTAGTATACTTAGTATACTTAGTTAGGTAATGAAAGTATGTTCGAAACTGATATGGGTTCCATTTGATATCTTTTATACTTTTTTATAAAAAACCTAATCACAAATAATTCATCAAAATGATTTTATTAATTGTTAACTACCTAATTAAATATTACTATATAGTGAAGTACTGAAGGTCTGGAGCACATGTCGATCTATGCATAGATCTAAAATGTTTGATTTAGTTTTTGATCTAATTATTAATACCTAGGTACTCAATCTCATATTAAAAAAAATCTTTTTGAATTGAAAGATCGAAATCAGCCCATTTATTCTATAACTATAGCTGCAGTTGAGCAATTTGATAATTCAGACTTGTATGTAGATTTTTGCTCCACTTCATACTTTTATAATAAACATGATACAAAAATAATTTAGATTCCTAAAGGTAATTTGAAGGAGAGAAGGATTATTACCTAATTATTGTGTAAGAAGTTTGGAAGATATTGCACAAAATAATTGTAAAAACATTTATATGGTTGGATTATGGGGTACTTATATTTTATAAACGTAAATATTATTAAAATTCCTAAGATGTGTTCTGATTTTATTTAATTATGGATAATTAGCATTCAAATAAAACAAGTTCAACATTAACATAATATTAATTATTAGTCAACACATTTTTAATCCTTAATATATATAGTAAAGTTTAAAATTAATTTATTCATCATTGTTCTAATGTTATATCTTATATATCAATATTCAGTTCTAAGTTACATAACAACCAATATCTAATTATATATTTATAAGTATGTTTATATTTTTTCCAGTTATGATTTATGAACCACTTTCTTATTAGGTACCTATTTCTAAATATAAATATTATTGTACCTATTCAACTCGAAGAAAATCACGGCTTATTAAGTTATAGTTTAATGTTAAAAGTAATTGAAAAAAAAATGTTCAATGCTATCATAGTGACATAGTGTCATATAGTTGATGAAAGTACTGTACCTAAATATGATATCGTCAATTTATATATTATCATTCCCCCCCACTAAGCAAATTTCGGAGGACGCCCTTGACCATCTACCAATATTAAGGTAGGTTATAAGTTATAATATTGTTATATAACTTATAACAATATAACGCCTTATAAGTTATAGTTGGGTTATAAAAACCATAACGATATAATTAATATAACTGCAATTAGGTAGGTAGGTACCGAGAAACATTTACACAAATAAATAATACCTACTGGTTTATTACAATAAATACATACCTACCGTATCTATACGCATTATCTTTATGTTTTATATAATTCATTATAATAGATGTTGACTTCTGATGGTATATAGTTTTAATAATATTTTAGTTTTTAATTTCTTAAGAACTGTGGTATTTTTTGTAAAACGAAGAAGTTCTGAGTAGACGATACAACAATATTTCATACACGACTTTAAATTGCTGAATTTACGTTTCACGGCGTTATGGTTAAGTTCAGTGTATTTTTATTTATGTAAAATAATAAAATAAATTTAAGTGATGCTAAAGAATAAAAAATGTATGTTATATTATTTTTCCTTGTAAAACATAAACCTAAAATTAGCAATATTATAGAATATTATACTACATATTATTGTTATATTGAAAAATATGTCTGCAATTTAAATAATTGTAGTATATTAGTTAAATAATTTGTAATTATTTTATAACTTTTATAACAAAAAACATATAACCATAATAATTTAAAATATAATTTTATGATTATAAGTGCTGCCATAGCTGGTTAATATATGTCAAATAGTTTAGTATTTAATTAATTATAATTTGGGTAACACAATAACACCGTATATTAATGTACAATAAATACTTATGTATTAAATTGAATTGTAACAACACGAAGTCACGTTAGTACAGTGTACTAAAAAAATTATATATAACATTAAAAAAAAAATATGATAGTCAACTGTATAAAAATATTAATTTAATTATGTGGAAACATGAGTTTAAATCCCAAAAATTTTTTTTAGTTTTATAATATGTAATTAATTGATGATTAAAATATTAAATAATTTCATAATTATAGAATGATTACAAATGTAATATCTATTATGGTTTATAAATCATGACTGTTTTAGGGTGGTTTTATTTTTATACAAGTGCCATATTTTGTTTTGAAAATAGTTTTGTTATTAAAAAAAAAAAATTACAAATATGTTTATAATAACAAAACTTAATAAACATATTTGTAATTTTTTTTTTTATAAACTTTATAAACACGCCTAAAATGTTGAATACAAGATGAAAACAGATCATTCCCGCTTTTACAATTTATAAAATATACTGCATTTTTTTTTTTTTTTTTTACATCAATATGTTTTTGAGCTGGGTACAGATATTTTTGTTTTCTAACCGATTTTGCGTAACGCTTTGTTTATCACCATAGAAACAAATAAAATGTAAAAATTACTTAATACCCTCCAGGTATATAATTAATGGTTACTTATCAATACATATTTACGTTTTATAAATTTTCTTTGAATCGGAAAATATCGAGTTGCGTGCTACGTTTCTCAATTTAAATATTTTTTTTATTAAACTCTTGACCATAGCCCATTGGGTAATTTATGACATTGTTATTAATTATTACCTATATGATATTCAATTGTATAGAAATCAAAAATGAAATGGTAACAATTTACTATTTAGTTTGTCCTCCACAATTTATATTTAATGACAGTAAAATAAAAACAAACAATTTTAAATAAGATTGTCCATTTAAAATGAATATTAAAATTATAATTTAGATCATCTTCAATAGTCTATTTATCTCGTGAGTCAGTCAATGTATAAATAAGGTCAAGTAAATAAGATTTTTCCTCTCTTGTAGGAATAATCAAGGTTAGGTTATTAAAAATACTGAAATAACAATTATTTTTAGGTACCTATCTAATTTAAATTTTTTATATAATATTTTAGATTGTAGTTTAATAAATGAATTATATGTAACTAATATTTTTTGTTTTAATTTTTTTTATGTAAGGCAATTACAAAGATTCAAGTATTCCACAACTGTAGATCTACACTATTTTGCCCAAACTCTTTAAGAATTATAATAATTTGTGCATTCATTTTAAATACAAGGACATTGTATACAATTAAAAAATAATTATTTTTTTATAAATTAAAATGCATTTATATTGTTTTATATTATTAAACACGAACGAAATCAATAACAACTTGACAACTACGAATTGTTAACAGATTGAAAAATATAATATAATATTTTTATTGAATAAAAGTTAAATAGTTTATAAATTAAGTTTTAAGATATTATAGTATAGTAAGTTATGAAAATATTTACCATCGAAATCTAATAATAAATATTTATTTTAATATTGTTTAGTAAAAATGCATTCATGCATTTCAGTAATTTTATTATAATCTATATGAGATCGCGCCCTCGTAATTATGGATCTCTCACCCCTTATACCGCTATACATATTGGTCTGTCTATATACTATTATACTATATACACTTTGATTCATAAAATGTATTGACTATTGGTAAAATAAAATACACTAGCAAAACGTGCTGGAACTTTTGTCAACAGCTGTTGCTTTAAATATTTTACCATATACTATATAGATATTTTTTATTTCAGATAAATAATATAGAAACTTTAAAATACTACATTTCCATTAATAGGTGAAGTTCCGAATAATATTAATATATTGTATTGTGTTTAAACATAAATAATTATAAATTTACTACACAAATATTTAAAAATATAATACAATAGATATAATACAATATTATATACAGTCATACAATAGACATCTTTGATAGTTCAACGTGAGATTAAATACATATAAATTAACATAATAATACGGAATATGAAAGTATGACTGTTTTTTAAGTTTTAAATGTTATAGGTAATACCAATTATGCTAATAGCAAATAGAAGCAAAATTTAGATTACATTTTCATTATTTTAAATTTAAATGGTATTGTGGTTAAGTGTCACTCTAGCCTTCGTTCATACCAGCCTATGAAGTTGAAGGTTGCTATGGCCTGTGACGTACCCGTTCCACACGATTAGGTTTTCCAACAGAGTATGACATTCTTAAATTCTTTCTCTAGTACAAGAAAACAAAATTCTGGAAATTAAATATAAAATATAAATAAATATTTAATTAGGTATACATAATTGTGTATACCTGGTATCAATAATATTTTGAATTTTGTTATATTGATTTTAAAAAAACAATTGACTAACACGCTATGGGGAGGGGGGGGGGGTTGGATAGTAAGCCCGCTTCGTGGCCTTTTTTCAATCAAACAAATACGTGAAAATGTTTATGTACAGTGAAACCTCTAAATATAGGACACTATCCGTCGTTGATATTTTATCCACCATTCGGAGGTGTCCGCTTTTCAGAGGGTTTAGTTTGTAGAAAGTGTGTAATTGGTACTCAAGAAAACATCTGCTGTTTAGTGGTGTCCGTTAGGAGAGGTTTCGCCGTGTATATATATATATATATATATATGTATTATGTTTTTTAAATACAACTTCCAAGTTCCAACCTCTTCTCCCACATTAGATTCGATGTATGCCACTGTATACAATTTGTATGGCTGTACAATATCGGGGAGAGCGGAGCAAGTTGACTACCTTAAGGTTTGATTAATTATCCTGTTGCAAGCAATGGTTAGATTATCTTGAATTTTTTTATAAGTAATTCATAGTTTACTAAGAGAAAATAGTTTTTTTTTGGTTATTTAGTACCTTATGTTTTAAAAATAATGTATGTACGTTTGTCAATTTCATCAACTTGGCCCATGGTTGGGGCAAGATGACATTTAATGGGGCAAGTTGACTTCTGATTTGGTTTTGTCAAATAAAATATATATAAATCTAACAAGATATAATATGTTTTGTAAAACTTTTTTTGGGTTTAAGTACATACACAACTTGATTCGCTTTACTTAACTAACATTTTCTTATATTTAAAACTAATTTAAATTTTTTTAACGAATACAATCTCTGAAGTTAGAAACAATAATAGTTCAATAAAATTATGATCACGTATATTTATAGGGACCATATTAAAATTATTGTAGAGTTAGGAATATGTTACCATTTAAATAACGAGTACCTATATATTAACTTGCCACAAAGTTTACTTTTGTGAAGATTGTTATTCACACCTATAGTATAATAAAATTACGTATATCACCAGTATAGTATAATTGCTAACCAATATTACTATCCCTATATGCAAAAATAAAAAGTTTTAATTAATTAGTGTATTGTTGAAGCCTTACAGTTTATACGGTCTTCACATTTTAATTGCAATGTAATAAACAAATAAATTATAACAGTGCTTAATTGTTATAAGATAATCATTCTTGTCGATAAAATTTACATGCATGCATGTATATGTATCTAAATGTTTTTTTTATATCACCACTAGGTGTCGTAATAAATGTGTAAAACCAATTAAGTCAACTTGCACCGCTCTCCCCTACTTCGTAATTTATTATTTTATCATTGAACACTCATTATTATTTCAAAATGTATAAATGTTAAGTATTTTAATACATAAAAATAGAATTTAGCACGAGTACCTAGTTTATGAGTTATAAGTATTTAAAGTTTAGATGAGTGGAGTGGTGTGGTAGGTATACGCGGTTAGTGGTTACCCCACAAAATGTTGGACGTTGGTCCACTACTCCGTTCATATAAACATTAAATATTTATAAGTTACCTATAACTCATAAACTACACATCCTAAATTCGATTTTTATATACCGAAATACTCAGAAATATTCTGCTTTTGAAAATGAAATGAAACTGTATGTTGTGTACATGTTAAAATATTATATTACTATTGGGTAAACGGATCAAATCTAAAAATGCATCATCGACAATATAGACCCTTCAAATAATTTAATCTTACAAATAATTAAAAACTATCTTTTAATAGCATATTTATTACGTGACTCTCTTATCTAATATATTGATACACTTGTAAACTATAGGAAGCTCTAAATACAACTAGACAACCTCAATCATAATATCGTATATAAAATGCAAATACCACTCACTTACTACATCTCAAAGACTACAAAACGAACGAAATTTGGAATAGTGATGTGCAATAAGAAAGGGTTTTCCGACATACGCATTTTCAAGATGCGGTCATACAGGGATCTTGAGATTCGCGGTGGAAATTGTAAGTTTTTTTGTTTATAAATGGTTGCCAACAATGGTTACTATATCATAAATGGTATATATATGCAAAAAATTTTTAAAGACGTTTGAAGTTAAAAATTTGATTAAATTGGATATTTAAACGAAAGATAATGAACTTTCCTTTAATAATTTTAGTTATTTTGTAGTTAATACTATATTAGGATTTAAAATGAAATTTTCAAAATATTTAGAATAATAAATTGTAATTATCTTCACATTGTGTTAAGGTGCATCTGTATAGACTTCTAAGTTTATAACAATATAATATAAATTAAATGATAAAATAATTATTTTTATATTATATACCTACAGGCTACAATATGCTACGTTTTCTGCAGAAATTAGTTTAACATACGCGTATTTCTAATAGAAAAATAATTTACTAACGGTAATATAAACAAATTATATAATATAATCCTTAGAAATAATAGTGTCAGGCACGCCGTTTCCGCTCATAATCGTTTTTCGTATCTAATGATTTATTATTGAACTCAAATGTTATTAATCTATTAGAATGACCTACTCAATGACAAGGTACACTCGACACCTACGACCTACCTACTTCACAGCTGACAGCAGAGATACTTCCGTGGCCCCTACGGCCCTACCTGGATCGTAACTATATGTTTAACATACATATTTACACATTTCTTTTAGTTATTGCAGTGAGATTTTATTTTTTTGCTTAGCCCCAAAATAATATAATATATCCACTGTAAATTAAAATAATGAATAGAAATAATACGTCCCAAACAGATTATGAATCGCATATAAGTAATAAGTAATGAGTTAGAGGCTTAAATCTTAAATATTAATTTTTCATTAAGATGCAGGCAGATTTAGTGGAACAATAACTTATAACATAATTAGTATCTTATAGGTATTATAGGTTTAATAGGTGTGTTAAGTACATTTTAATCGATTATTTTCGATCACAAAACAAAAAAATAATTTTCATTATAGTGAGCGAGTATTTTTGATGTTATATGAAGTTATAAACTTATTGAATTTACATCCGTCAATTGTATTGAATTCATAAAGTTATATTAAATATGAATTAATTATATTAATGTTAATATGAATGTTTATAATTTATAGATATGTATCAAGTATAAAGGTAACTGGTAAGTAGTCAGTAGTCATATAGATAGTAATTTAATTAATATCAGATAATAAACTATTATCAATTAGTTATTGTTATACTGTATTTAATTTAAAGCAGTAAAACCTGTATAAATACTAAATTTGACGGTATATTATATTCACTAAAAAATGTCTTATTACATAACATAATATGATATACCTATATTATGAAATAAAAATGTCATACTATAATGGTGAAAAAACTATTTAAAAAAAAAAACCCACATAATTATAAATAATAATTTACAGTTATTGTAAACCAACAAAGCTTGTTCATTTTGAAACAAAAAATTATACATTCATGTACTAAAATCTAAAAATCTAAAGTCTAAAGATTGATATAATATAATATAGCAAAAAAAAATATATAATAAATTTATATACAAAAATATAATATATTATATATTGTAATACTCACAAATATAATAATTACATAATTCAATGGTTTACAATAAGTTCTTCAATAACTTTAAATATAATATAAACTAATTTGATTCTACATCGTAGGTAATTACTAATTATAAAAAGAGAATAAGGAATTTAAAAAAATATATAATCATTTTATCAAGGATTTAATTGTACAAATAATTAATTATAATTACATAATTAAAATATCATATAATTAGTAAGGAAATATCAACATGGAATTTATATAGTTTTTAATGATTTATGTGATAAACAAAATTGGTACCTAGTATCAAAGATGATGAAAAATGTACATAGAGATATAATAAAATATTAAAATGACAAAAATTAATTTTATATCCATAAGTATTTACAAATTTTCATATTTATGCAAATTATATATTTGATATATTATTATAATGTATGAATAACGAATGTAAGATAGGTATGTTTTTGTTATCAGAATATTAACATTATTTTTATTTCCTAGCGTGAATTAATTCATAACATAACAAAAATAAAGTTACAATTCATCGCTCTTACGATATGCATGTCATATTTCCGGTTAATGCAAGATTTTTACTTGCATGGGATATACAAAATCGCGTTAGGAAGGTTCCGTTTTATCGAGGTTCAATGCCTATATAAAACTATAGGACCATAAAAGTTTTCCGTTTTATTTAGGGTCCGCATTAGACAGTTTTCACTGTAACTTGTAAGTACTATGTACAAATGTACAATAATTATATTATAATAATTTTACACACATATTTTAGCTTATAAATAATAGTAGGTAGGTACCTACCTAATATTATAGACTCTAGTTATTATTTTTAGAGTAACTATTTATTATATTTATAGTTCCTTTATATTTAGAGCATTATAATGCTCTAAATACTAATGACCTATATATAATATATGAGTATGAACTCAGAACTACTAGTAAAGCTGCACACATATAGTATATGAATGTCAAATGTAGATGTTCATAATTAATAAATCAAGCAAAATAGTAAATGCTTAAGTTCTATCATCACAGTATAATCCATATAGTATTATAGATCATTATATTGAATTACTAGCTGTCTAACTGTGTATTATTAATAAATAATGAAAAATCAATAAAAAGAACCAACCAGTTTTAAAGTCTGATCGAAATATTATTATCCCGAATCCCGATATTAAAATTTATTTAAGATTCTGTATTTTCAAATTATGTAAATATGACGTTGTTTGAAGAACGTAGGTACCTAAGAAAAACAATAGTAAGTACATTATAATAGGAATTTTTAATCTACATCAACCAAGTTATTTTTGACACTAAATTTGTTACATTTAAATTATAATATTGTCATATTGTATATATTTTGTGTTAGTTTATTATATTATATTATTATATTATTAGATATTGCAGTATAAAATCATATGATAATATCAATTATAAATGAAATTCAAAAACAGAAATATCCATTAAACATTAATACATAGATACTTGCAGTATTATACTTATAGACCGTTCAATCTACTCAAGACACTTAACCATAATATAAGTACCTAGTTAAAAACAACTTATTCTAAAAAAAAAATATTTTTACAATTTTTTGTCATAATCATTTTTTAATTTTTTTTGGAGTACTTTGAAATATAAAAAAAGGGGACAAGTGGGGTACCTCTGCTGTACAGTAGGTTACAAGTGGGTCACTGTAATGGATGATGTTAAATTTGAATTCAATGGTATTATAATATCATTGTATAAGAAAAACGATTCTGAGCGAAGTCGGCCAGTCAGCCTATGATATTACTAAGTGTATTTGATGATATTATTATTGTGAATAAAGTAATTTATTTACCTATTTACGTGGAACCTTGTTTTAAATTTTCGATCCTTAGCTATAAAAGTTGAACATATTATACATTTTTAACTACAAAATAATTAAAATTTAAAATTTGATAAATGTTCTCAAAACTCAAACTTTAAATGCTTATAGAAAAAAAATTATTTTTTGAAATATTTTTCAGCTACTATAATAACAATATAACAGGAGTCTTGTATTAAATTTTATCGCTTTTTTAACCAACGAATAAAATTGAATTTACAATATTATAGAAAAAAAACTAAAAAATTGAAAACTGAAAATGTCCGTAAACCACTCAAAACAAGTCAAAATATTTTGAAAATTCTATCGTGTATAGAAAGTGCTAATATAAACATTCAATGAAAATTGCATGTATCTACAGTAATATTTTTTAGAGTTACATCGAACCAAAATTTTGGCAAAAACAGATTTTGCGTAAAAATTCCCGTTTTTCTTAATTTCCCTGCGTTTTTGAAAACTATTGAGGATTTTAAATTTTGACCTCCCGAATGCACTAACTACATTCACTTTCTCATCAAACAAGATACTGTTGAAGAAAATCGAAACAGTTTTACAGCGCCAAACGGTGATGACAGACACAAAAAAATAAAAAATAAAAAAACACACATCATTGTAAAATCAATACATCGCTACGCTCAGAATTTAAAATGTGGGCAGGCGGGTTTCGCTCTGCTGTAAAATGGGTTACAAATGGATCACTGCAATGGACGGTCTTAAATTTGAATTCAATGATAAAATATAATTGTTTACGAACATCGATTCTGAGCGATGACGGTTAGGTCAATCAGCCTACGATATATTACTAAGTATATATTTTATGATATTATATATTATTGTGAATAAAGTTATTTATTTATATATTTATGTGAAACCTTGTTTTAAATTCTCAATCTTTAGCTTTAAAAGTTGAACATTTTATGAATATTTAACTACCAAATCATTTTTAAATTGTAAGTTTGATAAATTTTAACTTTAAATGCTAATAAAATAAATATGTGCCTATATATTTTTAATATTTGCAAACTGCTATATTATAACAATATATCAGGAACTTTGTATTCATCTCCACTGTTTTTGACCCAACAAATAAAATTTCATTGACATACATAGAAATAAATTTAAAAAATTGAAAATGTTCAAAAACAGCTCTAAATGAGTAAAAATATTTTGAACATTTTATTGTGTATAGAAAATGCTTATATAAATATTCAGCGAAAATGTCTTGTATAAGGACGATTACTGTCTTAGATGAGTTACACCAAAAACGAAAATCGATTTTGTCGAAAACTGATTTTGCATAAAAATTTCGGTTTCCTTAATTTTAGATCTTGAGCGGAGCGATGAATTGTTTTAACAAAGATGTGTTTTTTTCTTTTGTGCATTTGTCATTATGTAAAAGAAACATTTTCAAAATTGTTAATGTTTCCTAAAATAATTTGAGTTACATTGTCTCAGCCCGTATATAATTATACCTAATATTCTTTTAATCCAAAAATCGACAATATAGCATCGGAAATACCTCGATTCTCAAATATCCTCGTTTATAAGGAATTTAAATAAAAATATATCTGACTAGATATCTTGCTTCTAAAATAGTTTCAAGTAAATATTTGCATCATATTTTATTCATATATCGATTTATGTATATTTTCTATAGTCTATTATGTAGAGTTGGTACCATATAGCTGGTAATATTATTGTAACTCATCGAAGACATTGTTTGACTAAGTCTTGAACTCCTAACCTATGTGTGGAGTTTATCTCTCTAGACAATTCTTAATTTTCGTACCGATAATATTTTTTTAAGTTATGAAACCTAAAATCGTTTATAAAAAAAAAAAAATAATTAACTATATGTATCAACTAGTAATAATATTTTTAGATAAAAAAGAAACTGTCAAACTATAATAATCCTTATAATATTATAAATACAGTCAATACAGATATACTTATTGTTTGAATGACTGCATTATTGTCATATTTATGGTTTTTTAGCAACTTACCTACCTACTAGTACCAAGTGCATTATGTATAGGTTATATGCACTATTATATGTATAGGTATTAGGAACCATATTATTCTTATGTTGTTATAATATATTTATAACTTATGGAGACTAATAATCGACCGGACAGAATAATATTACCTATTATACTTTACTGCTGGACCAGTCGTCTGGCTTATTTTTCTCTCTTTCTCTCTTTTTTATGTCTGTCTAATACCTGCTCAAGGTCGTAAACTAGGGCTTCTCAAAAATGTTTTACATTCTCAAATACGTTCATTTTATAGTAAAGAATACTGAAAACAGTTTAAAACTAAACAACGTAATGCGTAAATCGTTTTTATTAGTGTTTTTGCACAAAAATAATTTAAGAATAGTGTACAGTACGATTTTTAACGAAAATTAAATATTAAATTAAAATTAATTTCTTGGTTTTAGGTGTGCTTCTAAAAATTAACATAAATTGTTGAATTCAGATTTCCTGGTTATTTTTTTTATAAAATTGGATCATTGGGCTTGTTTGGAGTTATAAAACCAGTATGGCAACTACTTAATTTAAGTATAAAAGAAAATAATCGTTTTGGCTTTTAAGTGGCATGGTTCAATATTGATATTTAGGCATTTCAGTACTCCACAGCCCATGTAACAAAATTAATGGATGTTTTGAATAGGTTTATACAAATTATATTTTCAATAAAATTAAAAATCATTAATAAAATAACTTATAAAATGTATAAGTAGTTTTATTTGTATTTAATATAAATTATAAAATAGTATTTACTATTTTCATTCTGTATAAATTCATTGAAAACACTTGCATCCCGAAGTATGATAGGTATAATAGTAGGATCTATTTTAAAACAAGTCTTTATAATTTTAAAAGAATTGTTTATTTTTTATTTAATATTTTACTGCAGTTCAGATAATATCGGTAGTTAGATATTGGTGAATTAATTATTACAAACGAAAAGTTATTCCATAGCCAATAATAATAAATACATAATCGTGACAGTAATAATGAAATAGTATAATCATAAAAATAGCTCAAATCAAAAATAAAAATCATGATTTATGATATTTACGATTACGATAGTCGGATATGCGGATACTACATTAACATTTTAATTCATCTAGCTATTGCTTATTACTTCTTATGTATGTTTACGCATTGATTTGAAAGCATTCATCTAAAAATTTTAATAATTTAATGATTTTTTTATAATATTAATTTAAAACAGGTTTATTTATCATTCACTTTTTTTATGTTAAACCATAATTTCCTATAAGCATTTACATATAGTGCAGATGATTCACTTTAAAACAAGACTTAAATTCTTACACCTTAGTTTAAGGGCTGTGCCTTACTAAAAACTAACGTGACCTATTATAGGTTAATAATAGGTAGATACCTCCTGGGTGTGGATTGTAGGCCATACCTCAGCCTAGTCATACCTTAATATTTACTTAGTTTGTTCATATTTAATACTTGGCAGATTAACCCAATTATTATTGTTGAAGCTGATGATTATTTTTATTTTCTATGCAGGATTAATATAAAATAATTATTTATTAACTAATGTTTAATTTACATATTATGATTTAATAACCTGTAAGCTTATATTCTTATTTCTTAGTACCTATGAAAATGATTAACTTTTTTTTTTTTACTAAATATTAGATCTATTTAAATATAATATAATATTAGGTATAAACATAAATCAATAATTATATCTAATTAAATTACTCGTTTGAAATATGCATACATTTTTAGTGTGATTTAGACCCATACAAATTATTATTACATTTTAAAACACAAATAAATGTTTACAAAACTATTTACAATACTATATAAATTTATAAGCCCAAATGTAATAATTAAAAACTTTCCATTCAAGAGTACCATATTTAACAGATTATAAACTTAATATGCATTATGATGAATAATTATATCCTATAAGTAATTTGTTTAAATTAATTAAGTCTCTACGAAGAATGGTTAGTTTAATAAAATTACATTTGTGTTATTTTTGGTAAGTATGCTTTCTTAAATAAAATATATACTTTTAGAATTTTTTATTAGTGACACTAAAAGGTGTATTTATGAAGTAAAAGTTTAGACAGTTATATATATATTATATAATAATATATTCGATTTAAACATTTAATATGATTTGAAAATTATTTTTTATATTTTATGTATATTATTTGCACTATTATATTGTATCTACGTATTCATATTTCATATTTCATATAGGTATGGTGTAACGTATCCTAGTCGAAAACTTTAAATAGCAGAACCTTGAACACTTCCAAATAGCGGTTATTTTCCTGGGAACCAACTTTTTACAAACCGAACCCTCTAAATAGCAGATAAATTTCAGCAACTGAGGGTATTTAGAAGTATCGCTGTATACAAGTTTTTCAATGGTTTATCGATCAAACAGTTAAAGATTAACAGTTTTTATAAACATAATCGTTTTACGCGTACTATATAAATATCCTACAGATAATCAATATTTTCATGCACAATAAAATGCGAAATAAATAAAAACCTTCATCGTAAAGTATTAAAATACTCACTGAAATTCGAATAATAGATACATATTGCACATTTGTATCCGAGATTGTGATTGAACATGATAAGATATAGTTACTACCTATATTATTTTTTTACACGTATAAATGTATTATATTATATAATATATGTAATGATCATTTTGTAATTAGTCGTTTATTCTCAGACTGCAAATGTTGTGCCTCCTTTTGATTTGTATATACTCGCAGTGTGTATGTATCATATAATTGTTTAAAAACGTGCTCCATAAAAACACTTATGCTATTAAAGAAGTACCTATACAGTCGTACAGACGGAGCAGTAACGTTTATAAAAAAAATCTCCACGATATAAGTATATTATTATAATATAGGTATAATCTGCATATACGATTCAATGTGGATCTCGCTGCGTCGCCGCATACTCGCATATATATATATATATATATATAATACGTTCGTTATACACACAAATATACGCAATATTATATATACCGATAACTATTATAATATATTAGGTATAGTATTCGAATCGCGCCATTTGTGTGTGGCGCACAACAATATAACCGGTTAGTCGGAATCGTCCGCTCTGGGGACCTTCTGCAGGGGAGGCACATTCGTTGTTTTATATAACACGATATAATATATGTTATGCGTGTATACATATATATATTCGTCTGGGTCTGGGATTGCGAATATCGCCAGTTTCGTTTTCGTTCGATCCGCACAGCTAAACCGCCCGATGGACCACTTCCGAGCGTCTGTCATCTGTATAGTATAGTATGCCTATAACGCACACGCCGTATAGTTTATAAAAATAATAATATAATATACACACAATATGTACTGCACTATATGAATAATAACGTGATATATACATAGCCTGCACATAAGCGTATATTTAAGTATAAGTATTAAGTAGGTACATTTATAAAAATGAATGACATGTATTTAGCGGCTGAGTTCCACCGCTGACGAATTGTTTTCTCTATTTATTCGTTCCATTCCAGTAGCGCCTTTTTGCAATCGATACTCATACAATAATTATAATATATTCTGCAAGTCCAAATCTGAATTTGTTTGTTTTGTCTGTCCACGGTACATGTACCTACGTTATATTTTAATCATTGCGCGGTGCTGCAGTGGGTACCTATATTCTCTGATTTTTACAAAATGTACCTATCATTTGTTATTTATTTTTTGTTAAAATTACAAGTATTACAAATCTCTAAGTGTATAGTGTAGGTACAGTAGCGAAACGTTTTGCAGTATGTCAAGGATAATATGGTAAGTAACATTAATCATTATTCATTAGTCATTAGTCATTACATAACATATTATACAAATTAAACTAATTTAATCTGTCATACGGTTAAAAAATAATCTTAATTTTATATTAATAATAATATCCCATTAAGAAAGAATTTTTTTAAAGCATAGTTATAAATAATTTGATATCATTATTTATTTTAATCAATGTTTGTCGTCTGCATGTATAAGTCTAGTACAATTAATAATTATTAAAAAAAAAAAATTAATCCATCTAAAATTACTTATAAGTATTTTTAGGTATAATAATACCTATGGTTGTTGTATCAATAGACAATAGGTGTAGGTACAGGTAAAGGTATATTTTCAATAGGTAGTTTACTAATTTGTATTGTAATTTCATACCTTAAATTAATATACTAACCTTTTTATTATTTGAGTAAAAAATTCAAGATAATAACTGAAATGCTTTATAGTATAACTAATAATTTGTAGCACAGTTTTAAATATTTTATTTTATTTTTGAACATACAATAATCGTTATCATTACGACCGTCATATAACGTCCAAATATATTGACAGTTCTGTTATATTTTCGAAAATCCGTTCAAGAAATAAGAACTTCTAAAGTATAAAAAAAATATGAGGTAGGTACCTACCTATTTAAATCAATAATATATAAAAATATTTAAGTTGAAAATAGAAATTATTATTTTTATTCATGCATTATATTGAAATTATACTTGCTTAAATATATATGGTAGGTATATATAAGATCTATAAGAATAATTATTTTACAAAAATACAAAATTATATAGGTACTCATTACTCATGTAGCCATGTTGGTACAATATAGTTAATATAATATTTATAATATACCTAGTTGAAATTTTGAATACTCAGTTAGAACTAGAAATTAATTTTTTTTTATAAAACTATAGAAATTAACAATACTAACAATATTGGTTTGTTCAATATAATTACCTACTATTAGGTTTTCCAAGTTAGGTAGGTAAATATAAATATATTTTATGATAGATTGTAAATTTTTATCCACAATGCCAAGTTTATTACAATTTTTTATTAACAAACAGAATACCTATATTTTTAATCAAATCTTACACACAATTTTCCCTTGAACACTCGCGGGTTGTTAATTAATACACTGCAGTCAGATAACTTTTCAATTTAATTTATTATACATTGACTAATTTATTATAATAATAAATAATCATTTTTTCTGACTTTATTGTTTTTTTATTTGTTTAATATCTGTGAATAATATGATGATTATAATTTATAAATAATATTATAGGCGTGTCCAGACCTCTATCGCGGCATGTACCTAATATAGTTGACTGTTTGTTACAACAAATTAAA
This sequence comes from Nasonovia ribisnigri, assembly GCA_027563435.1. Taxonomy (NCBI): domain Eukaryota; kingdom Metazoa; phylum Arthropoda; class Insecta; order Hemiptera; family Aphididae; genus Nasonovia; species Nasonovia ribisnigri. The sequence continues at coordinate 189,506 of JANEHU010001440.1, read as the reverse complement.
GTGGTCGATATTACGTATGTTAGTTTACTATAGGAGGTGGTCACTAGTTAGCTAATCACCTCATCGGTTATGTCGCATAGGTCTGGAGTCACCCTAGACACCGGGGGTTTTTTGGTCGAGCCTCAAACCGAGAGCTCCGTAGAACCTCAAGTTTTGCGACGAAAGCCAGTAAGCGTAATAAACTTCTACTTATTGACCATTGTCATATCTACCTTATAGGTATATCGTAAACACACCTATAATGTTTATAATAAACTTCTATCGTTCAGAGTGGTTGGATTGGATCACTTGTATTGTTGAATCTTGAATAGTTGGATCTAAGCTATAGACGCATTAGGTAGGTATACAATAAGTCGTCATTATATTATGTTTGAATATTTTCTTAAAATTCCTTCAAAGGACAAAATATGAGGACATTTGGGAAGTGACTTTTTTAACTGGCTTATAGCCACATACTATATTATGTAGATTGTAGGTATATGCTATATTTACATCCGTCAACCGTGTAAATTGTAATCGGGGTATGCGTCACTTTACTTTGGATAATGCCAGCCAGTTGCCCTCTAAAAATTCAACCTAATATCTGCCTACATTATGGTTGTTTCACATTAACAATACAAATAATGAAATAAATATTACCGTTATCTACTTAATGTAGTCAGTAGTGGAACAAAAGTCACCCACGGTGGCGGGCGATTTTTTAAAAATTAAATTACCTTTTTTAGCCCAATATCACAATAGAAATAACATAAGAACACTGTCCAAGGGAAGCGGCGATCGCCCCAATCGCTTCATTGTATCCGCCACTGAATATAATACTATTAATAATATGTATAGAGTACCTACCAGCTATATATTATCATCTATGAGTTTGTTATATAGGCAATTTTTTTGAGCTCCCGTTTTATTGTGTGCCGATACCTCCTTCCTAGAAATCCCCCCCCCCACCATTGATATGTCCCGAAAACGCCACTAGTCCCTAGTACTGTAGTAAATATATTACGTACCAGACAGGGGGCCACAGTAGCTTAACAATAGGGTGATATAGGCACATGGCAGACATAATAAACCCGATGATTCATAGTCTAACAGAGCCCTAATCAAAAATCTAATTTTTTGTGACATTAATGTTTTTAAATGTTTTATTTGAATTATAATAATTTAAAGATTCATAATGAAATTCGTATTTATAGTTTATATAATTATATATAAAAAAATCTATTAAGATGTAATACCAATCTAGTTTGTTTCAATGTTTTAATAGATTTTTGATTATTGATTAGTACAAACTGCAGGTTTACAACTATATATTGTTATTTAAAATTTTTTAAATTAACAATCATTGTTTTAGTTAGACAAATGATACAGGATTACATGTATATAGAAATATATATTATATAAGTTTAAATAGCTTAATATTTAATATAGGTATATCATAGACCCGTGGTGATCCACACATCTATCCATTCGACACTCATTATTTCATTATGTTTTTACCCTCGGCTGAGCGATGAATGTATTGATTTTAGAATTTTACAATATGATGAGTGTCTTGTTTTAACCTGTGTACGCGAAAAATAGTTGCAATAATGCTTCAATTTTCACTTCAGTATCTTTTTTGGTGAGAAAGTGTATCTTAAGTTGGTACTTTTGAGCGATCAAAATTGAAAATACCCAGTAGTTTTCATAAAAAATGGGGGCGGGGGGGGGGGGACAAGGAAAAACAGGAATTTTTATGCAAAACCAGTTTTGACAATATCGTTTTTGTATTTTTGGTTAAACTAACAAAAAAAACCCTTAGTTACAATGTGCAATTTTCACCAAATGTTTATAATAGCATATATTCTATACAGCATAACATTTTCAAAATATTTAAACTCTTTTTAAGCTATTTATAGACATCAGAAATTTTCAATTTTTATTTTATTTTCTTAATATTCTGATATTTAAATTATTGAAATAAAAAAATGAAAATGTTATACAAGAAGCCTCGCGAGTAATTAATATTGTAACGGAACAAAATCTAAATTTTTAAAGATATTTTGAGTTGAAATTTGGATGAATTTAGATATTTAAATGAAGAATAATAATTTCGTTGTAGTTATTCAGAAACATTATTCGCGGAGACTTAAAAACTAAAAAATATGGTTTAATTTTAAACTAATACATATTTACATATAAAAAAAACTTATTCACACTGTTCTGTACGATAATGTAATATTGACTGAAAAATTAATAATAATAACAGAAAATAATTACTTATAATTTATAAGTTATAACTAATAAACAACTTGTCTGAAATATAATCTATATGGATCAAAATACCCAAAAAAATATTGTGCTTCGAAATAATGAATTAAAAATATATGTTGTCATAAAAGAATTTAAAAAGTACTAAAAATGTTGTTTTGTAACGGGCTAAAATCATGTTAAAGAAATATTTTCAAAATTTCAATTTTTTTAAAATAAGAGTGTCCTACACTCTTAGTAGGTAATGGATCACCTGCAAGAATGTAAAGGTATTTTGCGAATCTGTATGATTCTAGATAATAGTGTTTAATATAGATAATATAAATGTTTTATAGGTAGGTGTTATAACTATCTCATTTCGTAATTTAAATTTTTAATATTTTCATTCGTTATTATATTATTTTGTTCACTATATATGTATTTATTATATCATAGAGTTATAGATTTGAGATAGAATCATCTTTAATTTTATACATTATTAAAAATTATCAACTAGGTACCTAATTAGGTTTTTTGAGAAATTATTGTCACAAACCATATTATCTATTGCATATCTATATTTTTCAGCCTTTATTATATTATTTAATAATAACAATTAAAATATTTAATTTCGATGGAGTGAATAAGTAACATATTAAATATATATTAATATCAATGTACATTTTTTGAACCCCGTCAAGACGGAAAATATCATGGTCCCATGCGATTCCGTCTTATCGAGGTTTTACTGTATATAATATTGGTTCGGTAGGTACTTAAAAAGGTTTTGAAGTTGAACATTATATTCATTATATTCAGATACCGCCCCTCGTCCCATTCATCAGTTATGCTCATTGCCAACGGTGTAATTATTACTTGTTAACAAATAAATTCTAACCCTTTGAATAAAATATAGACGCATAAAGTAGGTGTCACATATTATGAACATAAACACATAAAGCAAGCGTTTACTAAACAGCTATGTATTATATTGTCTATACTATTTGGTATATTATGCGCAGGTAGAAATGTTATGTGATTTATTTATCTGCAATAAATTATACAAATCTTATGGAAATATCTGAAAAAAGGATGGCAACGCAATTCGCAAACGAGAAATATTATTTTTTTAAAAGGATCGCTTAAATGTGTAGTGCGTACATTAAAATAATAACATGAGCAAAATTATAACTTTGGACCATTTTTTTACATCGCACACACACACCATACACATACATACACATTTATTTTTATTTTTTTTTTATTATTCCTCCCGACGTTGTTCGGGTTGCTAAAATATTGATTGTCGGATTCGGATAGCTGCTCCGTTCCGCTGCTGAGGACCAGGCGGCGGCAAGAGTGAGTGTAGGACGCTTTTTTTAAGCAACCTTCTCCTATACACAAACGCACACAATAGTACGTCGCAGGCGCATACAGGGTTCGTCTGGGACGTACATTTGGCAACGCCGCCGGGTTGTTCGGCGGCGTCGCTCCCTCTAGCGCGCGCCGTACGATCGTCTCGTCGTCGTCGTCTCGCGCGTCGGTGGTATTTCATTTGGTTTTTTTACATTTCATTTTTCTGTCCCGTCTTTGCCGCCCGCCACCGCCTCCGCGTGCACCGCTCATTCCGGTTCTCCGTGGTGGAGGAGAGCGCGCGCGCGCGCGCGCTTGCCGGGTTTTTTTCCGTCGCCCCTTACCACCACGCCCCACCCACTCTTCACCTCCGACGTTTATTACGTACGCCGTCGGCCAGTCGCACACGCACCGTCGTCTCCCCCGAATGTACTGTAGCCACCGCCACCGCAGCCGCCGCCGCCGCCGTCGTCGTCGTCGCAGCCGGTGTTTACTGTACGGTGCCGTTCACGACCGTGTGTTGTATTATCGGCAGCCGCCGCCGCGGAGCTTTTCGAGTCTCTGATGACGCGCCGCCGGGTAGTCGCGATCATTATTAATTAAATTTTACATCTCTCCTGCACAGTTCGCACGTCCTGTCATCTTATCAGTAGTTGTAAAAAACTAAAAAAAATTAAAATAATAACAACAAGGTTAATACGTAAAAACAAATATTTGTATTTTGTGTATATCCTCGGTTCACTGTAGAGTACTCGTCCCGAGTCATGAGGACCGCCAACGTCCACGGGATTACCGGACACATTTCTACACGGTAATATCGATAATATGCACACTTAATAATAAATAATTTTAATAATAATAATAATAATATGTCCATTGTACGTCTGACGTCAACGATCGCTGTGAGGTGGCGCGCATCGAAATTCAAAATTTGTTTCGTCCGCTTAACAAAATAACAATACGATTTTTTATTTGATTTTTTAAATAAATTTCTGTATGAAGTGTGTACACTGTAGCGCTATCACCGTGCAGGGCTACACTGCGCGCGCGCCGTTTTCCCTCGCAACACAACACACAGCTGCTGCTGCTATCAAGTATCAACATTCAACACGACAATAAATTAGTGACAACAGTCGGTTGAAGAACAATTTACTACTTAAAGCCCCGCATTTTATCACTGATTTTTTGTTTTACTTAAAGCGTTAATGATTAAAACATTCAATAATTGTACTATTATTACTTTCGGTTTGGTTTTCAAAACGGTTTTTATTTTTGTTTTTGTAAGGCGCGCGTGATATTTGCCGGCAGGCGTCAGTGCAATGGACTCGGACGGTGGTGTCAACAAGATGGAGTGTGACGATGATTCGTTTTTCGTCCAGAAAATGAGAAGACTCAGCTTCGACGCTGACAGAGCGATACCAACATTGGTCATCGCTAGCGCACCGTCGCCGCCTGATAGTCGCCGATCTTTTTCGCCTGAGATTGGTGTTGACTCTTCGACACCGTTCCTCAAACCACGGGCTTTGCACAAGGTGCGCCTCAGGGGCCACTCACCATTGAGCGACACTAGCAGTGAATCTACGCGTTCTAACAAGTTTCGGTTGTCGGTCAATCCCTTCACACCAACTGGCATTGAAATATTAAAAAACAAACATCGAAAAAGACTGTGTCCAGCAAAACAGAACATAAGTTTCTCCAGCTCTGAAGATCATTCGAGTCATGAGAGCAACAGTAGTTTTTCCACTCCACCTGACAATAAAACGTCTTCTTCAGTTGATCCTTCCATCAGAGATCTTATGAATGAAGGCGAAGTGACCAATGTCAGTATATATGATTTGCAGACTTCTCGTTTTAACGAAGAGTTCAGAATGGATGATTTTATCGCTACTGGTGCGTTTGGTGAGGTATACAAATGTACAAATTTATTAGATGGAATCACATATGCTATTAAAAAAACTAAAAAGACAATTTACAAAAGCCAAGAATATTTTATTCGTAAAGAAGTTTATGCACACTCTGTCATTGGACGACATCCAAACATAGTCTCGTATTTCACAGCTTGGCATGAGAGAGGTCATATTTATATTCAAACAGAGTTTTGTAATGATGGAACCCTAGAGCGTATGATTCATGAAACTGATCATGTGTTTTGTGATAGTGCTTTAAGGCGATTACTATGTCATGTATGTAAAGGTCTAGCTCATATTCATTCTAAAAAGCTTGCACATTTAGACATTAAAGCTGCTAACATCTTATTATGCCGTACTGATGGTGCATTGTGGTTTGCTGAAGATCTAGATGATGATGAAACAGTTGACAAAGATATTGTGTATAAAATTGGGGACTTTGGACATACAATATGTGTTGAAGATGTTCGAACTATTGAAGATGGAGATTGTCGGTATTTACCCAAAGAACTATTACGTGATGATTATTCTCAGTTACAGAAGGCTGATGTATTTTCAACTGCGCTTACTATATATGAGGCAGCAACTAAAAAAGATTTACCTAAAAATGGACCGGAATGGCACCGATTAAGGGATGGTGAATTTTCATTGCCTCAAACTCCAGTTTTTAGTACTGGTCTTGAGAAAATGCTAAAAAAAATGGTTGACTTGGATCCTAAAAATAGGCCGAATGCATCCACAGTGGTTAATCTTTTACTTGATAGAGGAATGGCTGCTGTAAAACAACAACAAGACGAAATGGAAGTATGGAAGTTGAGTTCTAAGTTCCTTGCACCTTGTTACTCTGTTGAAACACAAACACCATCAAGAACAACAATTGGGCAGAGAAGATATGAAAATTCAAAACTGTATCGAACAAGAAAAGAACGAATTAAACGATTGGTTGGCAGAAAAATGAGCAGATCGTGTAGTACTCCTAATGTATAACTATAAACAATAATGTAATTTATTTAATTAATGTATTTTTTTTTCTCTCTTTGATTGAAGTAATTATTTCAGAAGCATTGGCAAGTATTGTAAGAATGATTTAAGTATTAATTTGCTCCCTTCACATTTTTTTTTATAATTTTTATAGCATTATTGTATTTTATAACTCTGTGATAAGACGTGAAAATTATTTTCAAATGTATTAAGTACCTAATTAGTAATTATATAAAAATTAGAAGTCCAAAAACTACAAAGGATTTTAATGCCTAAAAATAAAATTAATAATGTATTGTCATTTGTCAATGTATAATTTAATTACTACTTATTTATCAATTATCTTTATTTTTATTTGCAAGTATAATTAATATTAAGATGGACAATTTTATTACAAAATTTTCTATTACAAAAAAGTAGTAATAAGTTATTATTTTTTTTATTATTATTTGTTAATATATTTTCTTGTTCTAAATGTGATTTTGTTTTTTCTTATATGTGTATATTCAATATTGATACCTAATATTTGTTTACAGATTATATAGGTACATCTACAAAATATAACATTACCTTTACCTATACCTAGATGGCTAGATGATTTTGTTTTAAAATATAATTAGGTATTTAGGATTTAGCTTATATTCTATGTATTTTTTTATTTTTGTGTTTTTCCTATTGAATAAAAAGTAATTTTCATTATAACATTGCTCAAAGCATATTTCATATGTAGGTTCTTACTACTTACCTACCTAATAAAAGTAAAAATATTGTTAATAAAATTAAATGTAAAAATTTATCCTCATGGCAAAGTGTATTTAGCATATTATGTTCTAAATTAAATGTGTCATATCACAGTGACACATTACAATACAACTTAGAATTAAAAGTATACGAACAATATATAAATTAAAAATGATACTTGGCAAACAGTATTTATACCAACTAGCTAAGTTAAAACCATTTAAAATTAATCTTAAATAGATTTTTACATACAAATTTCACCAAAATATTTAAGTATTTACTATTTATAGATTTTAAAGAATTCAAATAAAATGTATATAGCTTTTAAATCATACAGTAGCTTGTTTTTATATTATATCGATAGTTGAAAATAAAAATTAAATTGAACATTATATACCTAACTATCTGAAAAAGGATAAAATAAATTGAAGATAAAAATTAAGTTCAATGTGTTATAAAGTATTTATTTAGTTAATTAGATGCATATTACACCAGTAAACCACGGTAAAATATGAAGCATTGGCAGAGAGGAAGTAATCACTAGAGAATTACCACTGTCTTTTAAACTATTGCCTATTTTTTTAAAATTAGACCAGTTTTGTTATTGTACCTAAAACAAATATTTGACTCTACCCAATTACTGGATCTCACATTTCCCTTTATGAAAGTATCTATTAAATAGAAGAAATATTTTTGAAATTAGAGACCTATATGGGTAACAAGTTAGCATAGTAGGTTAATAGATACATTATTATTTTCATTTTAAAATAATACCAAAAGGCTCTATTTAACCATTACTACTACAAACTTAGTACCTTGAAAAATGTACAAAAAACAAGAACAAGAATACATTTTATAGTATTTTTTTGGTAAATAATAAGTCTCTCGTATCTAAATATCTTATTTCTTAAATCATGTTTTATAGTTTAGAATAATTGGTAAATGAATAGTTGTATTCTGACTTAGCTTATTTATTTTATGTATTTAGTAACTAAAATACTAAATTGTCTAAACGTATTAAATACCTATATTATGCATTTTTTTTCTTACGCCACAGATTCCCCACACATAAATTGTACATGTCACCGATTTCCTTGTAATTTTTTTAATACTAAACCAAATGTCTTTAATATGAGGCGTAACTGCATTAGGTTTTTAATAATAATATTAAAGCTAATCAATTAATTACTATTACTTTACCTATTACTTATTAGTATACTACAAATCCTCTATTAAGATTATATTTATTATTGGCTATTAGACCTTGTGAGTTATAAGTACCCATATAAAATATTTGATAACCAAAAACTTTTTGCTACAATTATTAAAACTTTTTTGTAAATATGTAATAATAGTTGTTAATTTTAATTTGTTTAGGAAGTGATGACGGGGATATTATGGCAATCAATTTCTCAGCGTCATTTGCAGCATGTCTGGCAGCAGGCCTCAAAGTTCCTCGGAATTTTATGTACTGCATTGCCCAAGGTAAATTAAATAATATTCATTTAAATTGGATTTTAGTTGACTAATTTTTTTTTCGAATTTTGGGTAAATATATAATTACCTGCTACACCGCGTAAGTTTTTACGTTTATTTTGTTAGTCATTAGGTACTTTGTATAATTGAGAAGGTAGTAAGGTACTAATTATATTTGTAATTACTAATTAGTATAGTTAATATGAATCATAACATGAAAACATACCTATTATAGGTAAGTAATATATACAATATTTAAATTTATGTACTTAAAATATACTTGGTGATCTTGCTATAGTCTATAACTCTATAAGAATATTTTAATTTTTAAATCCTAGTAGTCGTGTTACTCGTGGATGATATCTATTTTTTAACAATACCTAACAGTACCTATAACTAGGTACTCAAGAAATATTCAATTTAAAATGTACTCTATTAAAACTGACCTTCTCAAAAAAAAGGATTTTACATAAAACATAATATATTACACTTAATAATTATATTATATTTGTATATTTTATAATATATTATGCTACTAGCCTATTACCCAATACACCCAATTAACACCCCCTGGATACACCACTCAACCCGTCTACTTGATAATATCTGACATCTATATTATTCGAATATATATATTATTATTTTATCTATTATCTAACAAAAAAAATATTTGATTTACGTAAGTAGAAATTAAATTTATTACACAAACAATAATAATGTGGATTGTGGTATATTTGGTGTATTTTTTCCTTCAGGAGTTGTAAAATGTAAACATGTTTCAATCTTCCACTTTGAGAGTGAATTCTGGTATTCCCAGTAATTTAAAAAATAATCGGTATTCGTATTTCGGTATATTTGTTACCTACTAAAAAAGCATAACAAATTAATACAACGTTCCTCATCAATTTTTCTTTTGGCTATTTAAGAGTATCAAAAACATATTATGTATTATGCATTTAAACATTTATATTTTCAAATACATTTGAAGTTCATAATTTTACGAAATTGGATAAGTATCCATTTAAACGGAAAATAGCTGTCATTAATTAAACATTAACGATTAACGGTTATAGGTAGGTACCTATCTATTATATCGTAATAATTCAAAAAGTAGGAATCATACTATTGAAAGGACTTGACATTTTTTGACATTCCGACCATTACGTATATTATTTTTATTCACAAATACAAAATTACATTTTAAAGATAATACTTAGATTAGTTTTAAGTTAATTATGCTACGAACTCAAATACTACCTACTCTATTATACTAAACCTATTATATCAAAGTGGCTAAGTCTCACGTCTGCATAGACACTTATAAGTTAATAACATTAATATAAAATGTATTTTAATAATTACTACATAATACATATATAAGTGTGCTGTGTTTTTGTCAAAAAATTATCTTAATTTCTGTATTACTAACTAATACAAAAATAATTTACTAACAGTATAAATAAGCAGATATTATGTAAAATATAAATTTTGAAAATCCTTAGAAATGGAGGCTGTCACACAGTCTTCGCTCAGAATCCTTTTTCGTACATGCATTGCATTAATTTATTATGAGATTTAAATTTAACATCGAACAGTGAGTAGTGACTTACTACTGTACAACATGTACTACAGCAGAGCTCCTTCTGTGGGTTTTTTTAAATACATTTTTGAAACTTATTCAATTTTTAGTTTTTTAAATGTTTTAAGAAATTAATTAACAATATAATTAGATTACTGCCAATTAGATTAAAAAGATGCTTACCCACCTATTAAAATTAAAAATATAGAATAGTCAGGTGACTTTTAACTACAATTACGATAGTATTTATGACTAATGAGTAGGACAGTGGGTTTAGGTAGGTAATGCAGATAATCTTTATATTTATAATTTTACTGTACGTGTCACGTGTGTATGTCACTGAACTCCTAAATGGCTGCACCGATTTTGATGAAATTTTTTGAGTGCTTGAGTGGGTCCGTGAATGGTTTAGATTTATAATTCAACCCATAGACCTATAAACTAGTTTATAGGTCTATGATTCAACCCGGTAGGCCTAACCCGGGGAGGTGCTCATACAGGGATTTTGAGATTTACGATAGAAATTTTTGTTTATAAATTTTTGCTATTAGTTATTGGAGAAAAAATTAGTATAAATTAGTATTTATTTACTATTGGTTGCCATTGGTTGTTCGGGCATTAAATCGAATTTTCGTTCATTAGCTACCAAGCAGTGGCTGAGTTGCACTTACTGTAGCGAGTTACACACAAAATGAGTTGAATAATCACATTTTTTATTTAAGAGTTGTCATATTTTACGGGCAGCGAAGTGCACGGGATCAGTTAGTGAAAATATAAGTTTTAACAACTATAGTTGGGTTAGAACTTAGAAGTTAGAAGTCTAGACTATACGTGATTATATAGCTAAATCATATACATTATATAATATAGTATATTATGATCTAAGATATACTATATACAGACTGTAGACGGTAGAGAATGAAGACTGGAACATTAATATGGTAATCGGTCAAAAAGTCCGGGGACAAAAAGTCCGGGGACAAAAAGTCCGGTATGAAAAAAGTTGGACTAAAAGTCCGGATTCATTTTTTAATTGCCGGACAAAAAGTCCGAGTACATTTTTACTGTCGGACAAAAAGTCCGAAAAAAAAAAAAACCAGAAATTCTAAAAATGTTCACATTACTTTTGGCTATACAATATTATTAATAACAATAATTTGATATACAAATATACAATATGTTTCCCTAAGAAATTATTGTCAATGTCAATACAATAATAATTTTATATACTTTAAGTTTGCCTGTACAATACAATCTAGTCTACATTTATAATAACAATAATAATTTATTCTACATTCCGTTTTCTTAAGCAATGACCAATCCTATTTAAAAATTCTGGTATTGTTAATTCGTTATTAACAAACTTCGTACATAAATATTGTAATTTTACATTTTTTTCTGATCCATGTTTTTTTTTTTCTTGCAGGTTCCATATCATGTAATGCTATTTTAGCTTTATCTACCCCCACTTCCTAATATAATATTACATGTATATAATGCATATTATATTATAGTATAGTATTAGGTATATTATAATTATAAATTTTATAGACAATTTTGTATTTTCGGACTTTTTGTCCGACAGTAAAAATGTACTCGGACTTTTTGTCCGGCAATTAAAAATTGAATCCGGACTTTTAGTCCAACTTTTTTTATACCGGACTTTTTGTCCCCGGACTTTTCGTCCGGGATTCCATTAATATAGAAATATAAGTATAACAATATTCTAATGTCTTCACTCTTCATAATAATATAACGATTGATTACATTAATACAATTACGGCTATAGATAATAGTATCTATAGCCGTGACCAGTGATTAAATTATATTATTGTAAATTATTTTCATCAACATAAATCATATTGAACATGAACAATTTTAAATATTTAGAAAAAAAAAAATAAACTTTAAAGTTATTATTATTAATTTGTTCGCATGAATAATTGTCTTTTTTTATGTTTGTAAAAATCCGAATGTCTGGGTTATCACAAATAATTAATAAGATAAACAATACCACGACACTACAACAACTTACTACAGTCTACAACTTACATTACAGTGGCAGCCACGGTACCATAATAATATGACGATGTCACATTGTGCATTTGTGCTATCTAAATGTGGCCGATATCATATGTTTAAACGGCAACGTTGTATTCATACTACGTAAAACAGGAAAAAGAAAAGAAATAAGAAAAAAATCCAATATTTTGTGATAAAAAAATGTGCTTTTTATCAGTTATTTAGTATTTTTTTTCCACAGCACGTTCCCTTTTCGGTTTTATTTTCGTGTTCGTTTAATTCGATCGTCAATACTCAATACGAAATTATTCATTGTAGGCACATTGTCGTGAGTTTATTAGACACCTTTATTTTATTTTCTTAATTTAATGTATAATACCAATGATCATCAATTCGCAGGAAACACCCAAACCTGATGAAGGTATTATATACAATTGAGTTGGAAGGTTCGGCGTGACTAATTTGGTCGATCTGCTTGCTGTTGTTATGACTCAATTAAACGTGTATACATGATTTTGAGTGTGTATACTATTTTTCTTTTATAGAGAATGGTGCTCCATATGTTATATACAACAAAGATGGCCACCACCAACAAGGGCCAAACAGCAGTAATGGTCAGTGGGGTCCAGGGCCTTCACAAAACGGTTACCCAGCTCTTGTACCATCTCAACATGAACCAGCTGAACAATCAACTGAACAGGCATCTCAATCAACGATTGCTTCACCTCTACCATCACCATACCCTAATACCAATCATTCAATTCAAGGTAGGTAGAACATGTAGTTTATTCAATACAAATATAACTTTATTTAAATATCTTAAATAGGTTCTGGAAATGGCGGAGAAGATGAAACACCGCCAGAAGACAATGTTGTTGAATCTGATCGAACCCAACCAGGCCATTATGGTCCAGCTGACCCTTCCAATTACTATTCTGGTGTGAGAGGAGGCCCTCCACATATGTTGAGTCCATCAAGTTTCATGTCATATTTAAAACAGCCTGGAGTTATGTTAACTCCGTTAAATCCAGCAGAAGCGTCTGGTGATTTTCCTAATATGCCAGACCTTATTCACCAACAACAAGAAGCATCAGGGAAAAAAGGTTCTGATCTGCGTTTATTCAAATGTCTCTCATGTGGCAAAGACTTTAAACAAAAGGCTACTCTAATGCAACACGAGCGCATTCATACTGACTCGAGACCATTTGTGTGCAGTGATTGCGGTAAACGGTTTCGTCAACAGTCTCATCTTACGCAGCATGTGCGTATCCATGCTAATGAAAAACCATTTGTATGTGTTTACTGTGAGCGAACCTTCAGACAACGAGCAATCCTCAACCAGCATCTACGGATTCATTCGGGTGAGAAACCGTACGGGTGTGGAGACTGCGGCAAGGCGTTTCGGCAGAAAGCCATCCTGAACCAGCACGTCCGCACTCACCAAGGCGAGCACTCTCATTCCTCGTTAAATAGTAGTGATTCCTCAAGTTCACCTCCGCCCTCGCAACTTCACAATAATTTAAACGCTTTTCTCAAGTCTTCAGCTGAAGCGTTTAGAATGAAATACTACCCAAACTTAAGTGATAGCGTACAAGACGAACAACACTTGAACAACTCTAATTTTAGAAATGTTGCTTCTAGATTATTACAAAACAATCTTAAAACTAAGCAGTTTAATTCTTCTTCCTATAATTTTACATCTAACAGTCCCAAAACTTCTTTTAACTTATTGGATATACCATCAAGATCTTATCCTAGAACTATTGTTAGGACAAATATTGCTCATATCAGAAATGAAGAAGATCTCCCCATGAGAGTTGTAACTGAAATTGAAAAAAAATAAATATGATCCACATTAGGTACATGCAAAAAATCCTAATTTAAGTACTGTTTTCAGGATGGCTTGCAAAAAAAGTTTCTCTGCATCCGTATGATAAAATATTATGCTACCTATTATAATTGCTGTTTACTAATACACGTTTTACTGCCTATTGTCACTATATCTCAACGTATTAACATTTTTTTTTAAATTAATCAGATGTTATGTGCTTTTTAAATTATGGAGTGATATTTTAAACCACGCCTGATCTGTTTTGATAAAATGATAAGTTAACTTGGTGAACATCCTTAAAAATGTTCTTATTATTATACCTAATTGTTTTTTTTTTCAATATTTTTTAATATAATTTGTAACATTATATTTTTCTTGTAAATACAACAAAAGATATTAATTATTTTATGAATAATTAATATCTAGTATTATTTAGATTGTCTATTGAGAGTTAATTATGATGTACAATAAACAATTTAAATTAAATAAAATTAAAAGTGGAAAATGATAACAATAGGCCTGAATATATTTTATTTTCAGTTAATATTTATTTTCCACATATTGTTAGTTAGTATTATAATTTATAGTTAATTCATTAACTTAATTTACATCTTTGTCTTATTTATGTTTTTTTTTTTTTAAATTATTTTATCCATATAATATATTAAATAGGTATGTTTCCTTTCGTGTTATTCCTTTTAATGTGTACAGTTTTAAAATTGAAAGACAAATATAAAATTAAATCATAAATGGTACCTATTCCTTATTATTAATGTCGAGCACAACTTGAAAACAAGAAACATAAATTATAAAACTTATTCATTGAAGTGATAAGTTTTAAAGGTATTATTGTGTTGTCTGTCTGGTGGCTTCAATCCGGTTCGGAGCGGCATGTTCTTTTAAATTAGTTACGCTGCACATGGATTATTGATGACAACGTCCAAGGAGAAAATGTCGCTCCGCTCAAGGAAGGTGAGATAAAGCTCCATTCGGCAACACAGTAGTTTTATGTCTACAAAATTAAACTTTAATTTAGTTAAACTATTTAAAGTTGAATGAAGAATATAAAGTTTAATCTATTAAGATTGTGTATTTTTCTCGCTTATAACAAGTAGACATAGAACTGTTGAATATTTTACATTGTATGAATTATTTTTTATATAATATCTTAAATTGAATTTATTATGGTTCAACTTTTAACTATACATTTTTGTGTTCGACAATTATTTAATTCCTTTTTAAATTTGTGAAGTTTCTTATACTAAAATTTAAATATTTATTTTCAGTCCTAAAATAAAAATTTAACTCGTAAAATTTGAAAACAAATCATTTTCTTTTCTTAACAGGCCTAATGTGAATTCCTATTCCTAAACTTGTAGAAGATTTGAAATAAATTTAAAAAAAGAACTGAAGTTCTCATTTTTATTATATTTTTAATTTTTCTAGACGTTGGTCCACATTTAGTGTATAAAAATGGGCAACTTTGGCCACAAGATGTGCCATTGCCGCAGTCTAAAAGTGGACAGTATGATTCGAATGATTCGTGTTTTTCTCCAGAAAATGCTCCTCAGTTTCCTGCATATTTTAAAGATGCCAAAGGTAACCAAAATTAATTGGCTTTTATTGTTATGAATTAATGTATGTATTCCTCTTTAGGTGTTGTGCATGAAATTTTTGGCCAGGCTGGTAAAAGTCTACCCGATGTAATCCAACATGGCCGCAGTGCTGGTATGCCACTTTATGTTCGTTGTCCAATTTGTAATAAAGAATTTAAACAGAAATCTACTTTACTCCAGCATGGCTGCATTCATATAGAATCTCGACCTTACCCATGTGTTGAGTGTGGTAAACGATTTCGACAACAGTCACACCTCACCCAACATCTACGTATACATTCAAATGAAAAACCGTTTACGTGTATTTATTGTGGACGGAATTTCAGACAACGTACTATACTAAATCAACATTTACGTATTCATACTGGTGAGAAACCTTATAAATGTTTGCAATGCGGCAAGGATTTCAGGCAAAAAGCCATCCTTGATCAACATACAAGAACTCATCAGGGAGAAAGACCATTCTGCTGTCCAATGCCAAATTGTCGTCGTCGGTTTGGTACTGAACAGGAAGTAAAACGTCATATTGATAACCATATGAACCCTCATGCGAATAAACGTAGATCCGATAGTGGTAAACCAGGCCGGCCACCACACTTAAATACTATACTCAATCAACCATCGGGTATTGTGAAACCAGAGTTATACTTCCCACAGTGCTATGCAATGCCATCACCTTTTGCAAACCACCATCATCCCCAACAAAGTTTTGTGTCTTCTTCTCCTGTTAATCATGTTCCTGTACCTCCATCAGAATTTAAAGGTGCAACAGTAGTTAACAATACATCAGATTTTAAGTCACCTGCCAACCTTACGACTGCTGCACCAATAGCAGTTGTCCAATAAAAATTGACTTAAAAAAAAAAGTGTATGGTTACTTGTCAATTATGATTAGTACATAAAAGTGGTGAATGTGATATGTTCTGAACTTTTGGAATGGATAATTTAATTATTTTTGTTAATGACAAAACAGATTTAGTCCGTAAAACATTAGTTGGGAAGTTGTTTGTCAAAAAGACATAAACCCTTGCGTTACCATGTTGTTTTCTCTAAAATATTCTTAAACTAATACATGTTACCAATAAAACATAATACTATGGTCGTGTCTGTTGTATATAGTCTTTAACAGATTTAAATTAACGAAACATATTTAAATATTTTTCCCTTAACATTTTTAATTTTGTTATAGAATTTAAATTTTTTGTTATTTTTCTTCATATTTTATGTTTTTATTTTCGATAGACTAAATCTTACCTTACCTACTCAAAAATATGTCTTACTTAATAATTATTATAATTACCCTATTGGATAAATATTATTATGATCTTCAATTTAAAATTCAATTAAAATTTTTTTATTATCCCACTATTAAAATAACCTAATGTTGAAAAATGTGGATAAATACTAAATAGAAACTTATTTTTGTACTTTCTTCATTAATTCAATAAACATTCTAATTGAAAAACCTAGGATAAAGAAAATATTATATTCACAATACCATATTTCTGCTAACATTGTCTAAATAATATTTAAAATGATGAGGACTATATTAGTCTATTCTTTATTTCCAAAATTATTTATTATATTATGTACCATTTTGCTCATTAATTTAATAACATTAGGGTCATTCAGTTTAATACCTACCTGATGGAATTAGTAAACTTGCTAATCATGCATGTATCTTTAAACCGAGAAAAATGTATGCTATTCAGTGTGTTCTTTGTATGATCATATTTTTGTTTCCCGTTTAAACAAATGTTTTGTAAATATAATGAAAATAAATAGATTAAACAGACATTAAAATGTATATATTATTATGAATGTATACGTTTAAGAGGTTATAATTATTTTAAAAATAAGATTTTTTAATATTTATTATTTAAAATTAGAATAGCCCTATGATATAGGGAAACTTATTTATTTTTTTTACCTATCAAATTTGTTAAACCATAAGTTATAATGTGTTTTGTCTGAAAAAAAGTGCATATTATAATGAAAAATAAATTATGTGCTATTGTAATAGCAGTATTGTATAATGTAACGTTCTTGTGAATCTTTTATTTTTATATTCAGTTGTTTAAAATGTGACAACAAAAAATATTTGTGATTCCAAAAAATGAAAATTATATTGTATAACCAATTGAAAATACAAATGAGCTTCTTAAACAATTTTATTTTACTTTCCTATAGTCAAAATACAAATTTTAAATTTGTCTTTTAACTAATGTAATCACCTACATTTAGTTGCGTAGCTATGGTTTTTTGGATGTTTAACCCCCCTCCCCCCTTAGATAAAATCAAAAGTCAAGATATTAAAGAATTAAGTCTTATTCTGAGTTGCCCATAGTGGGAGGTACCTATATAAAGTTATTTCACTATAAACTTGTCAGTAAAATAAATAATTTATGTAATATTATTTTAATATTCTTTTACGATATATCAAGTACCTATTTTAGTATATTTTTAATCCAGATATTTTATAACTTCTTATGGACATTAGTAAAGAATATATTATATCTAAGGTGCAACTACTTGGTTGTCTCCCTCATGTCTTCATATACATTCTGTTAATTATTCATATAATTTACTTAATGTGTTTTACTGTTATTATTAATATATATTTTAATATAAAAAAAATTTAGTAATTGGGAATATTATGTAGAAGCGAACATGTAGATGCAGTAATATATAGGTTGTTTCAAAATGTTCAAACCAGTATGGCATAGGCAGGAAGTTAAGTGTTTGTAATAATCTCCCTCCCCTAGGCCATATTTTTACCAAAAACATAATTTAATAAGTGCTTCAGATAAATTTAAAAAAATTGTTGTTATCTATGGTTTATTTCATACTTGATAATATTATTATGAAATGCATGATTTAATATAATAATAATATAATCTTAAATTGAAATGAACAAACAAAAACCAACTGTAACAGAATGTGTGAAACTGTGAAACCCCCATAAGTTATATTTAAATTTAAAACACCCCCTGAAAGAAATTCTTGGTTTAAAGTTCAAATTATAAAGCTATCAGAATAAAACCAGGATGTCATTAGGATAACTAATAATGTGGGTACATCATATTATTATATTAATACTCTTATAATTATTTGATAAATTGTTAGTTACTTTCTTTTATCCATATATTTTATCCATCTTTTACAGCTGAAGTGGAAGATATTGGAAAGCGAATTTAGAATGGTTAACATTACAATTAAGTGTGTAAATCATAAATTAAATAGAAAAATTACATTTTGTATTGATATTAAAAGTATTTATCAACAAAATAAGCTTAGGTAGGTAGTTAGGTGTTCTAAAATTAAAGTATTAAAGATGAAACTAAAAATTATTGTCGCTACGATTTTATTAGCAAAAATAGTAGGTAAGCAGTACGCACACTGCAGCCCACGGACATATTTTATAAACAATATTGTCTATACTCTATATCATCGGCCACAAACTGCCGGTCTCAGGGAGGCGGGCGCAATGCGGTGTCCTGCAGGTGGTATACTGGTATTTACTAATTAACTTATTCTGAAGTAAAATATTTATTGTCTCAGCCAGTCTGGTAGTAAATTGTGTATTTGTGTCCGGCTCCATTTTACCGTCAAGTAAAGTTTGTGTCGTACAAGTTGTGTGTCACCATTGCAATTTAATATCATATTTTATATTATTATAATACAGTTATAAATTAATTATGTACATAATATATTATTATGTATACCTATTGATTAAACTTATGTCTAATATTAATTAGGAAATACACGATACGTATAACATACAAACAAACGGTCATAAAGCCGAATAATATTATACCTTGTGCCTTACTACTATAGAAAAAAGATTAAATGCTACTACCCTGTCGTAATAATGATAATATAAAAATAAATTTAAAAGCTTTTACCAAGTTAGCTTAGGTTAGGTTTTTACCAACGACAACCTTTTATTGACCATAGTTATTTAATCTCATCACAGCAGTCAGTGGTCACACTGAATCGTTGGCACTTGGCAGCAATCATAAGTATTCGCAGTCATACACTCGCACAGTTCCATCGGCAGACCGAAGTGCTTCGAAAATAATATTCTGATTTTACGAAATGCTTTGGCTAAATAACTTTTTATTCCATGCGTGTCACTAGTGAATCAAAATGTAAAATATTGCTGACACACGTCCAGTCACCAACTAGATACCAAGTTATTAACTATTTATCCTTTTAGCCATGGCCCATGAGAATTTTTTTTCACGGTTTTCCGTCCGTCTTCCGTCGGGTTCATTTCTTTCCTTTAGCTTTTAAGACAGTGAGCAGCTGACATTGACGGTACGCAGGTATTGGATGAACGTTTTGCAGATTTTTGGAAATAATAATTGGCTTGCGACGTTTAAACGCGTTATCCGTCGACGAACACGACATTAAAATAATAATTTAGAATGTCCTTAAATATTTTTTCGGAGACAACCGTAAGTATATGTTCCGTATCAATCGGGCTGTATAATTTATTGCTGAATTGTATAATAATAGGTATGCGTTTTCAATTGACGTAATAATTTATTACATTATATCGTTTTTGAAGTACATTATTTTACGTTTATAGTATAATTGATAATTATAGTTTATGTACGAGTGTCTGGTTGATGGTTGATCCGTTTAACTGGCTACCAGTAGCATAATTATATCGAGGATTTAGGTATTTCCATCTCATAGTCTCATGACTCATGAGTCATGATTAAAGCTTTTTTTTATGACTGGCACAATACATTTATGTATACTGATTTAACATTAACACTACTATAATGTATTTTATAGAAATAATACAAAAAAACCCAAACATCCTATGCTAGCTGCACATAAAGTACATAACTATATAACTTCGTAATGTATACTATTGATCAATTTTTTTAATTTTTTAATTATTTTTATTTATTCTTCAAAAAGATAATGGAGGGGGGCTATACATGTATATTATATTGTATTGTGGTACAGACATAAACCCCTGAATATTATTTTGTCGCATAACGTCAACGTACATGAGCAACGTCGTATAGTATGCAAGTACAGTGTTCGCCGCTTATTAGACTCACTTTGGGACCAGACCATTTGAGTCCATTAACCTGAGTCAATAAGGCTAAGGCCGCCGCTCCTCAAAAAAAAAAAAAAATACTTATTAACTTAAAATATATTTATTGAGATTGAAGTTACTATGTAATATTTTGTTTAATTCTGTACCCTGGAAGTAAACGACACTATGTCAGTATGTCACAAAATAGTAATTTTACATCAGGAGGTAAAATTTTCGATGTTTTTTACCTCTTTAAAAAAATGGACATGGTTTTCCATAATCTTATTTCTGTTACTTATGATGACTGGACATAGTGTCGTATGCCTTTACATAGAGCGAACAATTTACAACAAGGACATGAAGCTATCTTAATTTAGTAAAAAATTGGATATGGTGCCCTTTAATTAATAAACTTTTTAATATTTAGACTGCAGATTTGAGTATTTGACATTTGGTCTAGGAGTTCTCGGCATCGTAAATTTTTAATAGTAGGTATTTTTATTGTTGTCAAAAAATATTTGTATATAATATTATTTATATTCATAGTTTTTGTTTGTACTTATAAAACTACATATTCAATTTCTAAAAATAGACGAGTTTATCTACAATCGTCAATCAGTGTATTGTCGAATTGCCATCGTGAAGCGCGACTGTATATAACCCGTATTCTATTGACTTATTCTCGACTTTTCAGTATTGTAAAATATTAGAATCTGAGCAAAGCAATGAATGAATTGGTATTACAGTGATGTGTGTTTTTTGTTGTTGTGTGTGCGTCATCGTAAGAGGCAGTACGAATGCTTTGATATTCTACTTCAGCATCATTTCTAATAGGAAAGTCGAAAGAAAATCTAGTTGGTATTTTGCGGCGTCAAAAGAAAAAATGGCGAGTAGTTTTCAAAAGCTGCAAGAAAAACCAAAAATAAATTAATGGAAGAATGTTAATTTTATGCAAAAACGATTTTATTTTTATTAAAAAGCTAAAAAATATGTCTGGAATAAAATACATGACATTTTCACCGAATTGTTTATAGGTATATGCATTTTCTATACTCCTTACAATTTACATAATATTTTGACTGTTTTTGAGCTATTTATAGGTAAAAGAAAATTTCGAATAGTATTGGTTTCTTTGAGAGGCTGAGCGTAGCGATAAATGTATTGATTTTGCAATGCAGTGTTTTTTTATTTTTTATTTTTGTGTGTCATCACTGTTTAGGGCAGTAACTAGTAACAACGCTTCGATTTTCTTCATCAGTATCTTGTTCGACGAGAAAGTGATTCAAATTAGTGAATTTGGAAAGTAAAAATTTGAAACTCTTGATAGTTTTCAAAAACGCAGGGAAAAATCAAACAGAAATTAAGGAAAAACGGTTATTTTTACTGTTTTTGACAAAATCGATTTTGGTTTATAGTGTAACTCAAAAAGCTTGAAATTTTAATACAAGGTTCCTTATATATTGTTACAATGACAGTTGAAAAATATTAAGAATACAGTCGATTTTTTTATAAGTTCGAATTTTAACAAAATACGTAAAAATCATGAAAATGTGCAAATTATTTTGAGTTAGAAATTCATAAAAATGTTCTTTTTAAATCTAAGAATTGAAAATGTAATTCAAGATTTTTCATAAGTTTGTCTATCTTAATACATATGTCTTCCCGAAAGTCAAATTAAATTTTAATGAACGCGTTTAAAGTTCAAATTTTCTTGTTTTGGTATTATTCAAAAACGAATAACTGTATATACTTGAAATCTACACAATATGTTTATTTTATCAAGTCTTATCAGTGGCGGCTCGTGAGTCGTGGGGTTCATTGAAGGTGGGGCACAAATATTTCCTTCTTTTTCCACTATGACAACTTTGAACTTACTTTAAAAATAAATATTAAATATAATTATTATGCCGTTATAATATGTAATACAATATAATTAATTATTATCATGTTTTCAATATTTAAATTTTGTTCCACGGACGATAATAACAATACGAAGGCGATAAGACCGACAAAATCTTGTAAATCGTAATAAAAATAGAATTCGGGCACAATCCGATTGTGCCCGGCAATGCCGTATTAATTCGTGTCGATAAGTGGGGAAATCTAGTACTGTTGATCGGGTCATCGCCGCCCAATGCGTATAAATAGTATACACGTATCGTATCTAGGAGCACCCGTATTTGATAAAACATTTTTTTCGAATAATATTCGATAATATACCAACTGGCAACTACCAAGTACCAACTTATATCATGATGGAAGAAATACCTATTCAATTTTAATATTAATAATTTAATATAAATTTTTCTTCTTTCTTCTCAATTTTTTAGGTGGGGCACGTGCCCGTGTGCCCTATAGCACGAGCCGCCACTGAGTCTTATTACTTATACTTGATTACATTTTCAAATCATTGTAATTTATTTTGAGCTGTTTACTCGAAACGCGTGACAAATTAATACAAGGCTCCTGATATATTTATTTATTTATAATAACAATAAACGAGATAGGCCCTTGACATTGTAATAACAACATTAATAATACTTTATTTATATTGTTCAATAGTAGTTGAAAAATATTAAAAATACATGAGCACAATTTTTTTTTAAAATCATTTCAAGTTTGAATTTTGAAAAAATTTATAAAATGTTCAACTTTTATTGCTAAGGATTCACAATTATTAAAACAAGGTTCGACGTAAATAGGTAAATAAATTATTTTATTCACAATAATATCATAAAATATACTTAGTAATATCATATTGCATAGGCTGACCATCTTCGCTCTGAATCGTTTTTCGTTTACAATGATATTGTATCATTGAATTCAAATTTAACACTATCCATTACAGTGACCCACTTATAACCTACTGTACAGCAGAGCGTCACACACTTGCCCACCTTTTTAATTATTAGAATTGGAAATTTTTCTCTTGGTTAAAAATCTTTGAAATTTAGTAGAAGGTAAATAAAAAGTTTTCAGTTGTCACATTTATAATACATAATTTTTTTTTGTTAGAATTAAAACAAACATTTTTAGTTTGGGTAAATGCATCGTGAGAGCTGTAAAAATAACAAACCTAAGTGGCGGAGCTACAAAGTTTTCATACGCGGTTATTTACCAGGTGGGAATTAACAAATCTGTGCCAAAATATTTTACATTTTCCTAAGACTCAATGTCCCAACTACACATTATTTACTGTTATAACTAAAAGTATTATTATTAATGATAAATATTGTATAGGTACGTAATTTTTTTTCAACTATTTTTATTAACTTTTATAACTGAATTCACATATTGTACCTACGTCCTACTGTCATTATTATATTATTGTAAATTAGAATATTATTACTATTATTATTACTACAGATCTAAATTATGTAAAAAAAAAAAATCTCCAAAAATAATTATACTTGTCGAGATGATGAGTGGTAATGGGAAAATGTACAATGCTAAGATTATTGAATTTATAGATGTCAGCCAAGGATAAGATTCGAAAACTTTGTCGAATATGTGGTGATGTTGGTTCCATAAATATATTTGGATCATTAGGACAGTCATTAGATTTATCTGAAAAGATAAATACATTGTTGCCAATACATGTACGTATTTGTACACATAAATGCCTAATACTTATATTTTTTTATTTTTATTTAAAAGAAAATTTCTTTTGTTAAATTTAATTGTATTTTATTAGTATTATGATATAATTAAATGTATTAATGTATTATAAATAAATGGTTTTAATATATTACCTATTTAAGATTTTAAGAATATTAGTAATAATAATTTTTAATTTTTTAATTTGGATTGAAGATAGCACTCAACGACCGCCTTTCAATAATGGCTTGTGATGCTTGTGTCAATCAAATAACTAAAATGAATTGGATAGTGGGAAAAGCTATTCATACCAACGAGTTGATGATCAAACTGCTAGAAAAAAAAGATAGTGTAAGGAATTAACCATAACGGCAATGATTAATACTATAGTCAAATATATAGATATAACTATAATATAATATATGATATACATCATATTATAATTTATATTATTATGCAGGTTTGTAGTGACGTTAGAAATGTATAATAATATAAGTGCTTAATACTTAATAGATAAAAGTTAAAAGAATAATATTAGTGTAGTGCAATGTGTGTAATTCCGAACTTGTTTTATCAAAAATAAAAATGTCTATTCGATGCGTAGTTACTATACTATAACTACTCATTCCCCAACAGTGGTGCGCTTAGGAATTTTTCATGGAGGGAGGCCAGCTTATATTCCAAATACATTTAAGCGCCCTCCCCCGTAAAAAATTATATTAATATATATATATAAGATGTTTAGATAGATATTTATGCGGCCAATAGGTGGGGAGGGTCCGGACCCCGTAGATCCCCCGTAAATACGCCATTGTTCCCCAATATGCCTTTGTTTGTCCTATGTCCGTACCATAATAGTATGTATACGTACGTATCTTGCATACCTTTATTATTGATTAGGTCTTAGGGCTCGGATTTTATAGCATAATATTCTTCTTTTTTTCTGTATGAGATAAAAATTTAACTTTATACACAGGTTCATAAATACGTTGCATACTTGCATGTCATTCTAATTCTAAATGAATAAATTTTTTTTATGTAAATACTTTTAATTGCTTTTTTCCAACAATCCCAGTTGTGGCATTTTAATGTTTATTTTGCCGCAATAATAAAAAAAATTGTTTTATAAATAAGAAATGAAAAAATACGTTGTTAGTTGTACTAATATGTGTTCTAAGAAGTATTTTTTTATTATTAACAATTAAAAATTATTATATCTCATCTATTACAATAAAAATAAAAATAATAACCTATAAGCTAATAATAATATTTATTGCATTTTTGAATCCACTAATTGTGTACAGACTTTTCAAGAAAGAATGCTGAAACTATGTCGTATCTGTGGAAATCCTGGACTGTTGCATATTTACAATCAACTTAATGAAAATTGGCCGAACTTAGCTGATAAGATGAACTCATTTTTAACTCTCAAAGTAATTTTATCCTCACTTCAAATAATAACTTTTTTACACGATTGTAAAGTATCGGTGTCACTATTTTTCATGTTTAATTTATTATACCTATAATCTATATAATATTATATATAGGTACATTAATTTGATGAACATATTTAGCCTAATATCTATTATATATATGTTAGTTTAGTAAAATCTGATACCCATAATCTCGTTTCTACAGTGGTCATGTTTCTGCCTTGAAGTGATGTGATTCAGTGACGTAATGAGAAATTTGCTTAGGGGATAAACATTTTTTAACACACAAAAGCTAAATATTAAATCAATAAAATAAATACAACATTTTAAAGTACCTACAGCGGTGATCCCCCTCATCACCCCTTAATTACGCCCCTGATGTGAATATGGGATTGCATATCATAGACCTTGTACTCTGTTGCATATTTATTTTTAGGTGTCTCCTGCTGATCGGCTATCACTGAAAATTTGTCAAAATTGTTTCAATCAAGTAGAAGATGTATACCCTATATTTGAATATTGTCATAACACAACACAACTAATGTTAATGATTGTTGGAAACGTACCACAGGATAATATGAATGTAAGATGTTATTATATTGTAACTTATAACTTATAAGATATATGGCCATATGGGTAGGTTTACTTGCAACGCACCGGAAAGCTGTAAACACGCATTATAATACAGTTGCATAATTGCATTAATAATTGTAAACGCTCCTTATTTCAACCTACCCTAAGTTATGAGAACGTCTCATCCGCATGTATTGTCACCGTCTTCCGAGTGCGTAAAATAGCAATTCAGCAATTCTTAAAAGCTTTGTTAATTTTAATATGACTGTGAATTCACCTATTATCAAACTTACAGGTGACAACATATTCTATGATTTTTGGAAGTGATTTTTCGGTATTTTTATTTTGAAACGAGTTATGAGTATTTTTAATTTGTAATGTTTTACACGGATAACCAATTTTGTGAAAGCACAAAGAATCTAATGGTTTGTGCACGTGATGAGAAGTTCAAACTCAGAGTAATTTAAAGGTATGGTCGAGTGGAAACCCACACGGAAGATACCAAGAAGACGTTCAAAGAAACGAGATGGATAGGTGGAATAAAGCGGGACTTAGAGAATCTACGGATATCAAATTGAAAAGAAAAAGTACAGAATCGAGAAGAGTGGAAGGATGTGTAGGTGGTGTCAAAAACTCTTGGAGAGTAGTGATGCCAATGAAAAGAAGAAGTGTCGTAAGAATGCTTATGGTTTATAAATTATAACTAACTTTAAAATTAAAATATCGTAAAACCACTTCCAACAAACATTCTAGAATATGTTGTTACCATTAAGTTTAATAATAGGTAGATTTTAAATTCACTCTAATATTAAAATTAAGTAGGTGCTTACAAATAACGATGTTTAAATGATAATTGTTGAATGTAAATTTAATCTTAGGCATTTGTATAAGATGGAGACAACATACCTATGCGGGTGGGACTTCTATTAACAAGTTTAGAAATATAGCATTGTTTTATATAAATGTATAATTGTATAACATACAAATACAAACTGTACCTACTGCCCCGTCCATCATCTTATTTTTCTTATATCAGACTAGGAAATGATTTAAAAATTATGAACGTCAATTTGTTAATTATTAAATAATTTTAAAATTACTTGGTCTTAGCGGAGTAAGGGAAGGAACGAAGCAACTTCACTTATGTTTTTGTTTGATGTATAAAGATTAAAGACTGATTTAAAAATTTCAAAAATCAATTTGCTAAATTTGACTATAATGGCCCCCCGGGGGGGGGGGGGATTTTACGGACATATAGGGTTATGGTAGTATTGTTGTTGTATAGTTACATGCTAATCGCTATATTATAATTTATTTATAATCTACAAAATAAAATATAATATATAAATATATATAGGTACAATAACTATAAAAACTTAGATTTAATTTCAGTTTTTTTTATTGTTATTAATTTAATATTTTGTCCCAAAAACCATAAAATAGGGATAAAAAAAAAAAACGAAAATATACAAAATACAATAAAATTTTGATATTTGAATCTGGACATAATATTTATCTAAGAATATATGCAATAGAACAGCCTAAAAAAAATATGTTAAATCATAAAAATCCTATACTTGTCTGAAAATAGATCTTTCAGATTGAAATACTCCAAATATTCTGCTTCTGAATATGAAATTAAAAAATATAAAAAAATAAAATATAGAAAAAATATTTATTTTTCAGAAATGTCAAGTAATGACATCAAATTAGATAAAAAGAATATTTTCAATTAATTAAAAAAAATCTCGAAATAATGCGTGTACACTTAAATGGATTATCTGGTATACACGGGGTGTGAATGGGGGCCACTTGTTTGTATACTCCAACTATTAATCATAATTTGTATGAAGTAGGTACACCATATTATATTACCACAAAATTATAAAATTAAGAATATTTTTTCACAAACAGTCGAATATTGAACAACTTTAAGCCAATAAGATTAGAGGTCACATTGTCTTTTAAAATCAGATATGGGGAAATGTCCACCTTGCCGCATTACCTCCTTTAAAAAATGATGCCATTATTATAATTATTTTAGTTTATATAGATAGATATTATATTTGTTTCAATATTATGATAATAATACATAAAAATGTAATCAAAAAATAAATAATAATGTACTTTAAAACTATTTATGTTCAGGTTGAAAATGCCTCATTAGAAAGGTCTGAAACCTTTCAAGACAATTTTATCGAATTTGATATTAATGAAGTAATAATCCAAGTGAGACCATTAACTGTTAAAACATTAATATATTTATCTATCATTCAACTAATAAAATATTTTTTTAGGAAAATAATAATAAAGAAAATGAATTTGGCAATATTATGAAGGAACGTGATATTGAAAATATTATACTTACTACCAGTAATATTTTTGGAACTACAAATCAAATACAATGTTTACGTTGTACAAATATTTTTACCTGTGGTGAGCATTATTATAATAATAGTTTTTCCTGATTACAGTTTTAAAATATTTTATTACCTCTTACTATTAATATAATATTGTTAAATTATTTATTTTTATTATACAGGTAGAGAATTGAGACAGCATGTTCTGTTGAACCATAACTTGAAAGACTTGGATTGTCATCATTGTTTTCGTCGCTGTTCAAATTTATTAGAATTTGAAAACCATGTAAAATTACATTTTAAAGCTGAACACCCATACTATCCATGTGATTTATGTTTGATAAGCTTCAACAGTTTGGAAAATCTTATACTCCACATTAAGACACATGACATACCATATTCCAAAGATTGGGCACTCATTTACAATCAATCTGATAAATCTACATACTTTAGCTGTAAATATTGTAATAAGACTTTTATAAATGAAGCATCAAGGCAAATCCATGAACGTATTCATTTTACATGCTTAATATGTGAGGCATGCGGTAAACAATTGCCAAACAAGTCTCAGTTAAGTGTACATCAGCGTCAACATACTGGGGAAAGGCCTTACCAGTGTATGAATTGTGGTTCTTCATTTAAATGCTTGTCAACATTACGCCAGCATGAAGTTGTACACTATGAAAAAAAATACAGCTGTGAAGTTTGTCTGCGTAAGTTTAGTCGGCCAGAGAAGGTTCGTATACACATGAGAGTACACACAGGGGAAAAGCCCTACAATTGTTTGATATGTCATAAAAGATATCAACAGAAAAACGATTTAAATCGTCATGTAAAGAAGAAACATGAGGAGAATTACGCTATGAACAATATCAGACTAAATTTGTTTTAAAAATTTAATTTACTCAATATTTTAAATAATCAAATTATTGGTTACAATTAATATTCTTATATATTTTTAATAATGTAAATTTACTAATATTTTTATTTTTACTCTAGCTATTTAATGTTTTTTTTATCATATATTAATTATTATACTAGCAATTCAATTAATTTTAATACCTCTCATATATACATAATTTATTTATCTGAATAGTCTAAAAATGTAGATGTATATTTTTAAGATCATTGTTTATTTAAAAATGAAATTTCTAGTCAAATATGCGTTTATATTTTCATTAAATGATCATTAAAATGATAATTTTTTTGTGGTTTCTAATTTTCTCTTAGAACTTTCATTAAGTGCTTGCATACTTTTTGGATTTGAATTCAGTACCAGATCAACAAAAGCCATGGCTAACATAAGACCATTGGACATAAGTTCTCTTATAATTGGTTCTTTAACCGATCTATAAGTTAAAACAGCATCGATTGCTGGTACAACAGGAGTAATATATTCAGGGAATATGCCTTTTAGCATCATTTCAGTTATATCTTGTGATGAAATGATTTCTGTACCAACAATAATTCGAAATAGTCTGGCGTGCAAACGCGCTTTCATTAGTACCACTTTGTTCATGGATTCTTCTAAAATATTGAAAAAAATTGTGAAACATTGTTGTAGAACAATATCTATTGATAAATATTTACGAGTATTATCTGGAGTATTTACAGCTTGGCCGCTGTTTATAAGAGCAATTAGCATAGCAAGTGTTTGTAGTTTAACGTAAAATAAATTGGCACCAGCAACATTCACATTGTTCGGCATCTTTACATAGTTCTCAATTAGGTAAATATCACTTTCAGGTAAATCTTTCATGAGCGCAGCAACCTGAGTACAAATAATTGATATAATAGAAATAATATATATACATAAAATATTGCTTACAGAATTATAGACATCATCTAAATTAAATTTATTCATCTCTTCTGGCATGTAAAGCATTTTCCAATCTTTAAGAATGTTACCATCTCTGAGTATAGTGGTACAACTCAAATATCGACCAGACATTTGTAAAGAAACAATTTTTTTAATAGACTAAAAACAGTTATCTAATTAGATGTAGTAATAGAAATACAGTTTATTAATATTACCTCTCTCCTCACTTCTGAAAGTAAAGGCACGTAATAATTGACATTCCGACTATGTTTTCGTTTAATTTTACTAACTTCAATTGCTTCACTAAAACAGCGCATCGAGCACAATGGACGACACCCAAAAGATTTCAATATCACTAACATAAAAATGATAAATAATAAAGACATATTACAACATTCTAGATATTTCAAGTACAAAATAAATGAGCAATTGGTTATTATATTTTTTTTTAAATTTTATTTTAGTCTATAAAACATGATGAGCATATAATTGCCAAAAACTAACTGTAAATTATTTTAACATGAGTAACAAAATAAAATTAATGACTGAGGACATATCGTCCTTTGAGTATTCTGCGCTGCAGTACTCTGCGTCCCTCTTTTGTCGCCATCCTTGTCCACCAACCATGTTTTTTAATACGTTTTGCTTCATTGGGTCGAGGAAAATGATGACGTGTTTTCGTGCGAACAAAGTCAATAGACCACGAGTTTAATGCTGATGGTGTTAAAAAACTGGTTGGTGTAGTCCCATGAGGAGTGATTCCGACAACTTTTCTAGAATGAATAATAATAGTAAAAATAAATACAGATGAGTGTTATTAATACAGTTTGATTGATTTTTTTAACAACTTACTGGAAAGTACTACGTAGAATTTGACCTAAAAACATTCTGAATGATTTCCAAAGGATGTGGGAAATTGATTAGTTATTATTTTAATAAAGCTTACTTGTTTAGCAGATTTAAATTGAAATAATTGAGCTGGTTCCGACGATCGACCTAAAATTCTGTAAGCAAGAAATTATGAGTGGAAACTCGTAGATAAAAGATATTAAACCGGATAGTGTCTTAGTGATAAGCCAGTGATTATCTTTTTTTTTCCTCGCCATGAAATTTCGGGTAAAGTACCCCTATCCCTATTAGCAAAATCGGGTGATTGTGGCCTTGAAAAACGATCGTCTAGAGACAGCACAAGAGCAAATATCTTATCAATTATCATATCGTATTTCTTATCAATTATCATATAATATAATCGTTGAAAATTTTCAAATCACAAAACCTTTTTCTTTTTCAGTCTTTTGAAATTTTAAATAATTAAATAATAATTAATTAAATGAAAATCGTGAACCAGCCAATAAAAATGTCGAAAAGTAGTTACGATTTTTTTCAACAAAAAAACTAAGATTAAAAATACCCGAGGAACAGCGATTAAACAAGCCAACATTGAACGTAAGACAGCAAATAATAGATGACTTAAACGGCAAAGAAGAGTCTCCTTATGTTCATATAGATCCACATTTTGACCACGCATATGAACAATAAGTCATTAACTTGACTAATTTAATAACTTTTACATATTTATTATTTTTAAATTATTTTATTATTATTATAATTTTTATTAACTACACTTACCTATATATTTATTTTAATTATTTGTATACGAATAATTATAAGACAACAATACCTATATTATACTGTATAATTGTATACAGTCTAACAATTATTTTATATTAGCTTTTAAAATTAAGGACTAAGGTTAACAATTATGAATTAAACCACATTTAACCACAGAAAATTAAAATTTTAAATTTAAAATTATTATGGTAGTTTTATGACGATTATAATATTATGATAATTGATAAGAAAATAAGAAATACGATATGATAATTGATAAGATATTTGCTCTTGTGCTGTCTCTAGACCACGGACTAAGATATACTTAAGTATATTCTTAGTCCGTGCTCTAGACGCTCGTCCTTGAAAATAGTTTGCGGGGGAGGAGGGTGATACACGTTATCAATTAAATATATCATATCAATATTATAAATTATTTGAGAAATGTCAAATATTATAATATTTAATGCATATCAAAGTGTATATTATACTGAAACTGACAATACCATATACGAAAAACTTTAAATTAATTAAAACGGCTGTCGTCCGTGATCCATGGATTGTTTCCGTTTTTATAATACCGTAACAAATAGGGATACACGTTACCAACATCTTTTCAGATTACGGATACGGTACAATTTTTTGAGTTCAATACGGCAATAATTCATACCTACCGCAGGGATACAGAAACCCGACCGATTGAGTGTCGCTTCTATATTGTTCTGTGCTTTTAGCAATAAAATTCGTATTCGCACGATTATAATATATAAATATGTATAAGTGTATAACAATACCAAACATAATATACAGTTACCACATTATTGGGGAAACATGGTAAATTATTATAACTAATTTAGTTTCATCAATTAAATTCATTATTTATAAAAAAAGTCTCGTGGGGGATGGGGTGATTACCAAAACCCTTTTAAATACGACCTTACACACTATATTGTAGTTATTAATCTTAATATTAATATTATACAAAATATGAAATAGGGCCATATGACATTTTGAAGTAAATCTGAAGCACGTAAGAAGTATATCTTTTGCAAGACTATGGAGGATGTTTCAACATGGCACTGTGCTTGGTAAATACTAATGCTTGAACTTCTAATAATTCAGTGGCTATTTTTTCTGATTTTCCGGAGTGCACACTTGTATTTTAATTCGATTACTCTTTTGATTGTGAGTGTCGGTGTTAATACAAATTGTATTTTTTTACACTATAAGATATTCTTACAAGTTTTTTTTTATTTCAAATTAATAGGTTTATTTACCATTTGTATTTATAGTAATACAATAAGAAAATGAGATAAAATGAAAACAAAATAAAAAGGACAGGAGAGGGGACGACACCCATTGGCACCACGAGTTAGGTACCTATAATAGTCTATACATATTACTATAGCTGAATTACCCGTCGTTGCCGGGCTTAAGTATAAAAAATGTCTACAGCCCAACTTTAACCGGACGGCCGCAGACCAAGACAGACGATTCATTTTAATAGTTATATAATAAAAAATAATAATGTATGACAAAAATCTTATTACAAAATTTCTCTTTAAACTACATTTGATGTTTTTCCTGTTGGTGCCAAAATAACTAAATTTGTGGGCATACTGACTCTGGAGCATGCCACATAAAATTGTCTATGTTTTGTACGTGGTTCTGGTGGCGGCTATAAGGAATCGAGTTGTGTTTTATCTATATTAAAGCACATACCAGGAGTTTCGCCTTTCCACTTGAGAGCGTTACAAAAATTACATTTTTGGTTCATAGTGCCAATATTTTTTTTATAATCAATTGTGGGATTATATGCTAGACCAGATAATTTCTTAATTTTCCATTTGCGTAAATGAATTTTAGTCGGAAACCCTAAAGTTTCTTGGGGTTTGATTGCTTTGTAGTTTGTTACAGCTTTCTTAACTTGCAGGTTGATTCGAGTTTTATCTGTATATCTAGCACAGCGACGCTTCTTATTTTTTTATTAATTTTATTTTTATTTTTCTTACTATTTTCTGTGACACTAACATTATCAAAAATAGATAAATCGCCTTATGAAGTAGTAATTAAATTTACTGTAACATTATGAATATTAGGAATAGATAAATAAACATCAAAATTACCACTATTAATATTTCCAGTTAGACGCAATATTTTTACTGGGAATGTATCTACGCCAAATTTAGCGTAAAGATTATTATTATAATAAATTTCAAATAAAAATATTTTCAGCTGCAACCAATTCGCAATAACCACCGTAGACAGTAGGATTGACCATTTCACGAACATAAGCCTCAGCAGTGGAAAAGTTGTCACCATTTGAATTGTAAGACATAGTAATAAAGTTATTCCAATTATCAGACACATACCAAACAATTGTATTTCGGATCTCCTGGCATATTTCTTGAGTGTTAAACAAATGAAATAAAATTGAACGCAAAAGGCAGGCACCATCCCCGACAATTGGTACAACTATTTTAGGTGTCAAAATTCCATTGACAAAAATGTCTTCAATCGATGACATTTTTAAAAAAAATATTTAAACAATTAAATTGAATAAATATAATATTTTAAATAATTTTCCAACGTATTCCGGATAATCTTTATACATAAAATGTGATATATCTACGTATAATGTACAGCGGTTGCAGCCGTGCTATAATACGGATTAGTAAAATACATATAATGTGCATCAGAACGTATCAGTTGAACAGTGTGAACAGCCGCGTGACTCGTGACTCGTGAGTCGTGAGTAGTCAGAACTTCAGAAGACAAATGAACTGTCGTAGAGATTACGAATAGTCGGAAAAAAAATAGTAATAAAAAAATCATAAAACAATTCGTTTAAGTTGATAGGTAATAATAATAATAACAATATAATAATAATAACATAGTAACCATTTATAAACTAAAGATTATATATTGCTTGATAGATGGCGCAACTGTTTAATTCTTACAACCCCTTAATTTCCCTTTTAGAGGTTGAATTTCCAAAAATCCTTTCTTAGTGCACGGTGAAATTATAATACTAATCTATCCTGAAAATTTAAGCCAGATCCATCCAGTGGTTTTGGCTCTGCGTTGATTTCTCAAGGGGACACTTTCCTTTATATATATAAATTTTTATTACACGGAAACCACTTTAATGATGTAGTACGAAGCTACAAAATCAGTCGTTTTACTTCAGCACCAAGAATAGTACCTACCTATCTTAAATCGTAATAAGCATTCAGCACTGTGGGGTATGCCTGACCAAATACGATCCTGAAACTTATAGGTATAACGACATAACGTTATAAGTTAGGTTACGACTTACGTTAAGTTTTACTTTTAAATTGTAATCAATCCATTATAGCTACCTATGGCTTATTTATATTTTGTTTTTATTACTATCCATAAAGTTAGTTTACTCAATTATAATTATAACAATAAGAAATTAATTTAATTCATTCGTTCAAAGTTGTATTAGTACACTCGCGAACAATATTATAGTAGTTATTTAAATAGCTAGGTATACACTAATATACCATCACTATGCCACAACTAAAAAATCATAATATTTTCGTTGATACCTTATTATTTTATTTAGTGTTTTATTTGCACGAGTATACGACGATATAACTATTTTATTAAATTATAAATTTCACCTAATATACATATTTTCTAAAATTTTCCTTTTGTACAACTTAATTTAAAAATAAAAATGTCTTTTTACATCTACAGTACAATATTGCACACGGAAGAACAGTGTTTTGAAGTAGGTAGATATGTCCTAATGTCCTGATGGCTGATACCTATACACATAAATCTGTTTTGTTGACATTTATATCATATAGGTACTATATATATTAATTAGTAATTGTATTTGCACCTATATTTGTATAGTTATATAGTTTGTGTGGTATCTTTATTCTATGGCACTAAATTATCAGACAATAATCAAACTCGTAACGGAAGTATTGAAGTGATCGTGATGGTATGCCCTCAATATAAATAATATAATATAGATATAATTTATTATAGTCTAAACACTCGAAATGAAATTGTCTTCAATTCATTTAATTGTATATTTATATCAAATTAGACATACCTACCTATAGTACTTGTATTAGTTATATCAGTTAGGAGCCTCCCTATATAATACACATTATTTGTAGATCACGTTCGAGTAGATATATTTATTTTGTTACGGTTTTTATATCGCTTCAATAATAAGCTATTTATAACAACTTATTAGTTTTACTATAGGTAGGTTTAGTAGGTAGACATAGTATTTAATGACTATACATTTCGAAATCGACACGATCGTTATAAGTTATATTTGTCGATGGCCTGTGCAGTATATTAGTATAGGTACATTTATGTTCTACTTTTGAGTTGTAGATCAAAATATTTTTAGTCCTAAAATAAAACATCAGATATCGAGGTATTGAAGGATCACACGAGTATTACAGGAAATTACTATAAGTAGATATAACAAGTAATACTAGAATCAAAAACTATTTAATTTAAAACGTCGACCAATGTATAATATTATTTTTACATTATTATTATTTTGTTATAGTTATGGTTATGATTTTATTGCTTATTTCCGAACTTCTGTAGAAGTGCAATTATATATAAGAAGAAAATCCTGAGAGTTTCATCCCGAACTATCTATATGCCAACAAGTGTACAAATTAATGTACCATTTTTTCCTTGCACCACTATTCAACAAATTTTTAAAAGAATTGTTGATTAATGTATATCTTCTATATATATATAAAAATAAGTGTACATTTTGAATAGGTACATTTTATAACTCAAGATCCACCATACTGATTTCGATAAAAATTTCAGGGCATATTAATATTGATATGTAGATGGTTTCTGTGAAGTTTGTACGCTGCACGATAAGTGATGGTTCCGGAGTTATTGTCTCTTAAGTGCACACCTGGCGACATGGCCAAAAACAACAACAAAACGTATGAAAAATGAAAAACGTCTAAAAACGATTTAAATATTATTGAGTGTTTCATAATTACTAAGGAAACCAAAAAATAAATAAAAAATAGAAAATAGAAAAAAAGAAGGGGTTCTTGAATGGTTTAGATTCACAATTGGACCAGGTAGGCCCAATCTGGGTATGTGCTCAAACAGGGATTTTGAGTTTTACGATGGACACTTTTGTTTTTAAACCTATTGGTTATAACTTATAAGATAAATAATTAGTAGAAATTAGTATTTATTATTTTATTGGTTGCCAAAGGTTAATCGAGTACATCAGTTACAAGCATGTATCGAATCGAATTTTTACACATATAGCCGCTCATCGGCGTTGTTCGGGATCCGACGAAGTCGGATTGCTTACCAGAGTGGCTGAGTTGCACTTACTGCATCGAGTTACACACAAAAGGAGTTCAATAATAATTACAATTTTTTTAAGAGTTGTCATACTTTATGGGCAATAAAATAATAAAAAAAAAGAAAGAAGGTAAATAATAAACATCTGATTTAAGAATTTTATTTAGAGAAAGCAATAACTCCACACGAGCGAAGCCAGGTTATTCAGCTAGTAATGTATAAATATGTACATATATGTTACCATCAATGATGATAAAAAGGCATTATTAAAAATGGCTGTTTTTCATGGGTATTGATATTATTGGCTACCTAGTCAGTTTAGAGAGTGCCTTACTAAGACAGACAATGATCGAAACAATTTAATAGTAATTAGTAATACTTACATAATTTGTAAATAAATAATGGTTGACCAGTTTGTTGTTATATAATAAATCAAATAATGCATCGTAAAATTGTTGACGCATTTCATTTGGATTTATGTTTTTAATAAACAATTAAAAATTTACAAATTAATTATAATGATACAGTAGGTATAAAAAAAAATATACTTGAACTAGATAATATTCGCACCACACGTAAGTACAGCGAAAGCCGTAACAATACTCCTGCAGGGTATTAAAACCATTAAAGACAACATTGACTACAAGACGATAAGAAATGTTATAATTACTATCCAATATATCAAATTATAATTTCTGATTTATCAAGTCAACGTCATAAAATATAAATATGTGCAGTAGCGTAGCTGGAGCTCAATCAAGAGGGGAGGGGGGCTATTTAAAAATTGTAATACATCAGGAAATATTGTGAGGAATTCAAAATTTTCCATTAATTATTTTCAACCGTAAATTAATGAATTGTTTAACTAATTGCTTACCATTTATTTGCTGTTATAAAAAAAAAATGCTTGATACACATATTATACTTAAATCCTAAGTCATGTAACACTCTTACCACGGCCAATGCAGTCGAGTCCTTGATTGGTCATAGTTAAACAAAATTAAGAAATACATACTGTCTTATTATATTTATTTTTTTTTTGTACAATTTATATATTTATATAGGGACCTACCACGGATATAACCGTGATTAAAACATCACCAATAAAAATGCCAAGGGGGGGGCATGCACCCTCAGCTACGCCACTGAATATGTGTTCATTATAGGTAATGACTAACTTACTAAGGCATTATGTGAATTGACTAGTCAATATCATCATTAACTGAATTTACAACATTTATGGTAACATAATATACATACAAATAAAACAATAATAATTACAATACTATATATAACTGTACCAAGTGCTACCATTATAAAACAGAATAGATGCAATTATTATTATTTCATTTATTTTGTGATTACTGATCGTAGGCGTATTCAGATCTCTGACGCAGAGAGTGCTAAGTGGTGCGTATTCGGGGGGCTAAGGGGCTTTATGCACTTGAGCCACTTATGATTTTGCTGCTATCGCTTATAAAATAAATAATAATAACAAGTAGGTATGAAAAGTGTATAAGTGGTTATGTTTATCTAAAATTCTAAATCGATGAGCCTGTGCGGTGAGTGCCAATCATGAACTAAGATATACTAAGGAATATCTTAGTTGGCTAAAGCTAGTTGGCCGGTAGGCCATATGTTGACACCTGAAGTCACAGGGCATGCAGGTGCTATACTATATACTAGTACAGAGGTTTCCAAACTGTGGGTCGCGATCCAAAAGTAGGTAACGATTATATTTTTGGTGGGTTGCGCTATATTTTTAAATAATACATTCTTTTCGTTGAGGTTTTAAGTTCAAATTTAGTTTTATCGTCAATCGTTATATGCGAGTGTGACGATTACGAGTTTACAGCGACCGTGTCAAAACGACGCAACCTGATTAATAGTTATTGAAAAGATAGCAACTGATTCATTAAAAAAAAGTCATTCGTTGATTTTGTGGGTCGCCAAATTTTAAATAATTCCCAAAATGGGTCGTACAATAAAAAATTTGGGAACCTCTGTACTTGTAGGTAACTTAATACTCAATTGGTAATGTTTATTGTTTATTGTATAGAATTATACGCCAATATGACAACATTGACAACTATGAACTAGATATATTTTGTTAACAGTTAATTAATAATTCTAAATAATATTTAAAAATATTTTCCATTTTTATTTAATATAATATAAACACGATCAATCATGGGCGCAATTTGGGATACATGGCAGGGTGTATTTTGGCACACCTATTTTTTTCTGCGTCTTATTATAGTTATCGTCCAGCCATTAAATTTACAAAAGTTTCGACAGCCGATGCATAAAAGTTAAAATCTATTATGAAAACCATATAATCTGTATAATATAATTCGTATGGAAATAATGTATATTATTGGTAGGTATGATGCCGTATGCATTAATATGTATCCAATTTTTTTAATTCATTAAAATATTAAACATATACTGCAATAACCCTTCAACCCCATTCGTATATAAATACATCAAATAAATGTATCTATTTATTATGATGAAGTTAAAGTGACCTGGGGATGAAAAAAAATTGGCCTGCTTAAATGTTGGAACCTTATTAAAAAAAAATCAAATGACTCCACTGAATTAAAGCTGCAAGTCTTTTTGAAAATTTTAGCTTATATACAAGTGCGACTATAAGTTATTCTCATGGGAGATAACACAATTTCACAAATATCTTAAATAGGTACTATTTGTTGTCTTCAAAATTTTTATTTTTTACTGACGATATCTGTTCATCAATTCTACATCTTTTGGAAATCCAATGATATTTACATAAAATACCCTGTTGATTATCCACTGTAAGTTATCAGGCAATGTCCTGAAAAATAAATGTAATAAAAAGTTAAACAATTGTCAATTACCTATTAATTATTATAGTTATTACTTATGAGCAAATAACTGTATTACAAATTCCAACAATAAATATAATATGATAAATAGGTATAGTAATATTAGAATAATATTAACTATTGTAGTTACAATTTGATTCATATACTATATTATATTGTGTATAACTAAATACTAATTATAGATATTAACTATAATATGTAATATATATAGATGCATAATACTTAATTCAAATATTTAAGAATTTATCAGATAATTGACCGATTTATTAGGTTAAATAAATAAATGATTAATATGTGAATTAAAAAGTAATAAATATTAAATTATTATAAGGTACCATTTAAAATATGTTGTGCCTATAAACTATAATGTAAGACACAATAAGTCTTGCAAAAAATGCACATACCTTACAAGTTTAACTGGAAACATGAAGTGATTTGGAACTGAAAAAATTCTTCGATTTTCTAGTATACCATTCATAACGATTTCACCAACAAAAGAAGTGGGCATTTCTGGTAATCTAAAATACATTTAGTCTATATATAGATATAATTATTTCTGTTTTTAATGTTTTTATACTACATATTATGCATTAATGTTTAACTTATACTTAATCTATACCTGAGCTCTAAATGTTTAGATATTTCCGGATTTGTCTCAATAAAGTACGGACACACCGTCGTCGACACGACGGCCGATTTCAAAGCTCTCAGTTCGTTATGCAAACTCTCCATCATACCTGGACATAAATATTATAATATATAAATATTAAAATATTATTAAATCTAATAGGTACTATAAATAATTTCATCATAATATTATGATGCGATACAATAAGTTAAAAAAAAAATAATGTTTAATAATATAATACGTTTGACTTAATATTAGTTTTATAACCAGCTACTGTTATTTACCATTCGTCGCCCATTTAGTGGCCGTGTAAGTAGATATTCCAGACAATCCACTCATCGATGACATGGACGATATAGCGACAATTTGTCCATGATTTCTTTCTAACATCGAGGGCAGAAATTCCCTATTGATCTATAACAGTTTTTTTTATTGTAATCTAAAAACCGTTAGTGGACAAAATCGGGAACTCAATTTATTAATATTTAATTTATATAGAGTGTTTTATAATGAAATCAGTTTAGATATCGAAAACAATTTAAAAACGAGTTATGAATAAAAAAATTGAAAAGTTAAATATAGCTCTCTTGTGAACTTTAAAGTTTGTGACTTAGTACAACTAGTAATGTATTAAATGTTTTTCTTGAATTAAAAATTTGTTTTTCTAAAACCTTCAGATATGGCACTATAGTTAATTGAAAGGTGGTAAAAAATAAAATTAAAATCGATGGAAATAGCACGATACCATAGCGTTTATAATATGTATTATTATCATCGGCATGTTAGTATTATCGTCATGGCGCCGTCTGTGCTTCGTGTGAGGCCCCACCAGGCACAGCAGAACTCACCCAAATTTGTCCCAGAAGATTGACGTTGATTAAGTCCTCGATAAGTTGATCCGATTCGGGATTGACGTACATATGGGCCAATACGACGCCCGCGTTGTTCACCACTATGTCCACGGGGCCCAGTTCTTTCATGACCGTCGCGTGCGTGGCCCTGATTTGCTTCCGGTCGGTAACGTCGACTTTGTAACCTTTGGCCGTCCCTCCGTGTCGATTGATCACTTTTGCCGTCTCGGCGCACCCATCGCCGTCGATGTCAACGCAAGCAACTTTGGCGCCCAACGCGTGGAACCTCATGCAAAGTTCACGGCCCAAACCTCGAGCTGCCCCGGTAACCTATATAAGTTGATTATAATATTTTGTATTAGTCTATAATACATATAGGCTTAAAGTACACGTCAGCATGTGCAGATGTGTATTTAGGGGATGAGGCGATCGCCGTGGGCTGAATTATGGTATTATTGCACACAAATATTAGGCCCACCACACTGATGAGTGTAAAATAGAG
The DNA here is from genome assembly GCA_027563435.1 of Nasonovia ribisnigri. NCBI lineage: Eukaryota > Metazoa > Arthropoda > Insecta > Hemiptera > Aphididae > Nasonovia > Nasonovia ribisnigri. The sequence continues at coordinate 147,125 of JANEHU010001440.1, read as the reverse complement.
TAAATTCTAAATCCGTCAAGTTTTGACACTGCAATAATGTTATAATTATTAATAAAATATAATATATAATAATATATAAATATACTATATATGACAATAAAAATCGTATCGACTATCCACTTAAATATTTCACAAACAAACATAGGTTTTGACAATCAAAATTGAGTTGATATAGGAATCACATGAAAAAAACAAGTATAATACATTTTGAATAGGTACACAAACAAATCTTTAGAAATAAATAGGTATCATAGAAATTGGATTTTTTTTATTACTCACCAAAACCACTTGTCCACTGATGTTTTTTCTTGGAGATTTATAAAATAGTTTTATTGTTGCCCATAGAACAGCTGGTATTATAAGTAAAACGCAAAACAATATTTCAAATATTAATCTTATTGGATTGGCTGGGATTTGTTTGTACTGACATTTTTTGAGAGACTTATTTCTTACAATTGCCATACTTGTATATTTTCAGTTAAGCAAATTACCTACTAGATATTTAAAACGAACTAAAGTAATTGAAACCGAACAAATCTGAAATAACCAATACTTATAATTATTTAATACCGCAATCTACCATTTGATTCAATGACACATTTATTTAAAAATTGCTGAGTAACTTACAATTAAATTTAATGGAATAAGGCAACGAAATGCAAATTAATTTTACAGATAACTAATGAGAGTGGCGTGAAGGTTAATATAGTAATATTATTTTATTTTAGCACTTTAATATTTTATTTGGGAAACAAATATTATTTTTAATAATTTAATACTTTAATGCTAAGATTCTGGTTAGTTAGTCCTTATGCCTGTACCTATGCATAGTCAATTATTATGTGTCACATAAGAGTATAAGACACGGTAAAATATTTCTTATGTGACACTGTGTCATAAAAATTTTGCCCCACAAAAACTAGGACCGGCCCTGGTGACGCATACAATGTAAACTAAACATATACATACGGACATTAGAATTTACTTCTTATGCTATGTTTAGACTTAAAAGTTATTTATGTTAATGATTTCTCATTATATCAGTTTAACGATTAGGATTAACGATTACAGTTCGTTCTCCGTTTGGTTGTAAATTTGTAATTAGTACAAACGACAACATAATACTACGGAAAATTATCTTTTTATCATTGTTTGTTCTTTATAGTAAAATAGTAAAATAGATTATATATACCTATATATATATTACTAATTATCAGTTATTAAATATTAGTTATTAGTTTATTACTGACTATGGTAATCAATTTTCTCTTGGTAGTTGGGTAAAGTTTAAATACAGATACTTTAGAAAAGTATTTAAAATACATATTTGGGAAGGTAGGCGTACTTAAAAAGTATTTGAATACTTTTAACCAAGTACTTTGTAAGACTATAAGTTTTTTTTTCAAGTTGTCTTAACTCGTTGTCCGTTGCTAACGTTGTTTAGTTTTGTAGTTTCATTAGGTACTTAACCATCAAATATTTATAATAACACATTGATGGTCATGACTGCTATAGCATTACAACAAATTCTGTCAATTTAGCGTCACTTGTAATTGGCCAATACTATGGAATTCATGGAATCCTATGACTTAAAAAACATGACTGATATAACATGGCGTGCCCGTCAATGATGATGTGATGAAGTGATAATGTAGATACCAACCACCTGTATTTTTTGTGCTATGAATAATAATATAAAATAATATTAATATCATATAAATATAGTGTTGGAAGAATTTATCTTAATATTTGAGTGTAGAAACAATAAGTAGGAGCGGTAATACGTTTTTTTAGTGACGGCTAATCTTACACCGTATTGCCAAGGTCACGCAAAGCCACTAATAAAAATAAATAGGTATAGATGAAAAATATGAAAATAATTGTATTATGTTTAGGTATTCATAAAATGATTTTTATTTAACAAAATAACAGAATAATACCAATTATTTTAGTATGCTTGAAAGTAGCTTAGACTTATAAATTATAATAATTAAAATTAAATATATGAGTTCTATAAACTATATTATATGTTATAATGTAGACGGTAAATATCACAATATTAATCAAAGATTAATTTTTAATACATATAAATTTACTATACTATCGTTGTTTTAGACTTTAAAAATAAATATATTTACGCTATTCAGGATATTAAAGTAAAACGATGATATCCATCTATAATATAAGCATATCATTATAATATCTTAAAACGTGTCCTAATCAATATTACATTATCTTAAAATAACCTATTATTTTAGTAATCAACACTAAAATAGTAAAATATAATATATTTAATATTTATACATACAAATAATAATAATAGACTTTTTAAATTTAAATTAATTTGTATTACTCAAACAACTAAAAAACGGCATTGTATTTAATGATGTATACAAATATTGAAAGCTCATAAAAGCGTATTTTGATTATTATAATATAATATGTACCTGTACCTATATCTTATTATATCCAGCCATTCAGACATTAATTTATAATGGGCCACAAAATAAACATTATCATATAAATATAATTATATTTAAACGTAGTTCTAAAATGACAAAAATATCTAAATATCTTTAAATATTATCAACAAGCATTTTACCTATAATACTTTTGGAGTTGCCACTTCTAACGTGATTGTAGGCAACGGTTTTCGATCGCCTACCTTACGCATGATCAAGGAACTGTTTGATGAAAGTGTAGACTTTTGAATTCCAGGTTTGATCACAGTTTTCACGGAAATCACACTTTTTACTGTCGCCGAATTTTCCATTGTCTTCACTGCGACCATTTCGGTCTGTTTCGGAGCCGACTTTGAGACAATATTTTCGACCGATGGTATGCTTTGTTTTTTTGTGTTTTCTTGTATTCCCACCACCGTTGTACTCGTTGTAATTCCAGACTTTTCTATTGTATCTGTTTGTTCTACTGCAGTTTGTGGGTTTTCCATTGTTTTCATAGCGACCATTTCTGTAGGGCTTTTGCTTAAATCTACCGACGTCGTTATATCGATTTGGGTATCTGCAGCCTTTACTGTATCATCCACATGTTTTTTTATGACCTTTAAGACTTCGGAGAATGTTGGTTTTTCTACAGGTTTCATGGCGATCATTTCAGTTGGTCCGTTAGTGGTTTTCGTATTTACTTGAGATTCCAAAACATTTACTCGCGATGCGTCCACTACAGGTTCTTCAACAAATCCTTCGTGTATCGCACTGTCCGTAGGTTTCTCTATAGTTTTTATGACAATCATCTCGGCGGGCTTGACTTCCCCGGTCTCCACAGTTTCTACTATTTTTATGGTGGCTATTTCGTTTGATTTATCTTTAGTGTTCGTGTTATTTTCCGGTGTTTCATTAACTTTAAGAGTTTCGTCCTTAGTTATTGTCTCTACTGTTTTTACATCGGATGATATGCTTACAGGCTTTTCTTCAAAATTCGTTGACTGTATCTCAATTGTCTTCGGACCGTTCGCAATCTCTGATGCCTGCAAGGTTGTTGCATCTGCAGGTTTTTCTACAGTTTTTACAGCTACCATTTCAGAAGAGTTTACCGCGACACCACCTGCTTCGGTTTCCGCCGAATCAACATTTTTCTCAAACGCATTCAGTACTGCATTTGGCGTCGTAGCTTCAGGATAACGGTCATGACTCGCGACTGTTTTTTGACCATCAATATCGGCCGGAACGTTCTCAAACACAGGCACTTCAGCAGCCGCGGGTACCACGCCCTGTAATTTGTCTAAGCTTGACGTTGTGTACAGTTCTTCGTATCCCTGTGATGATGTCGGAAGTTCTGTTGGCGGTAACTCGCTGCTGTAGGTTACTTCCGGGTTTGTCGTCCCATTCGTGCAGTTCACCGGTTTCTTGTGATGTTTTTTTTTCGATTTTACACCGTTGTGGCGCCCGAATATTTGTTGCACCTTATTGCCTTGTAGTAAAGCTCTTTGGGCGAACTCATCGCTCGCCAACAATATTATGGCGACATCGTCCACATCCACCTGCACATTGAATTCGCCCTGTTGCCTCTGGTCGTATGTGACCGTAGGGGCGGCATGCAGGGCCCCACATAAAACTGCTGAAACACAAACGATCTGCAACGCAACCACCATCGTGCTGTATAACTACACTACTGCTGCTCCTATTGCTACTGTATGATGGCTTGGCAACGACCGAGAAGGTATTTTTCCCCTAGCGCACTCACTGGTCATGTCTTCGTATAACCGGTAGTCACAACAACAAACTGGAAATTACAGTTTAAATACACCGTACCACCGTGCATGGAACTTTGATTTTGCCTATAGCCGAGTTTGTACGTACAGGTACCGTTATAATATTATATTGTGTGTATACTGAATTGGTTAATTATATAGTTGGTCTGACCACCATCGGTTGAGATTTAAGAAAAGTATTATTAGCATTTGGACGGTCATCGAACTCACTCAGCCGTGATATTGACCTTTATTACATTATCGAGAAACGTGTAGGTGACAATTAAATACAAAACTTGTTCTTAAAAATCATTAACTTGTTTGTATAATGTGTAGGTATAGATGAAGACTGAAGAGGTATGCAGTATAATAGCTATCTACTCTCTAGTACATAGGTACTATAGCAATTCAATACATTATACATATCTGTAAATCTTAAGTATATTAGTGTGTGAAAGAAAAAATCGTTTTAGCATGAATAATAATAAGGCTATAATATATCAATACTTTGATAGCGAAATATAATACATAATGAATAATTTGAACTAAATTGAATTTTAATATAAATATTTAAAATTTTATTAATTGTATTTTGTATTTCTATATCTATTATCTAGAATAATCAAACTACCTTGGGTGTCTCACATTACTTTGATTTCATGTCGTATAAAAACATAATTGAAACAAAATCTTACTTTATTACGGCTGTGTATGTTTTATTATTATATATTTATAACCAACGTATCCGTTATGAGTGCACGAAATCGTGATTTTTCGTGCTTGCTAACGGAGCTGAGTTCATCATCCCGCCTGAATTTCAGTGAATCGATTTGACAGTCATGGAAATGGTTGTCCGAATTTTATTTCACACGCTACTCAGAAAATTTCCGAACATCTTATTATTATTTTTGTACGTGCACGGTTACCGTCAGCAAGGTATGCGCATGCAAGCGCACGCTTCATTAATACATATGCGTAAAAACTTACATTATATACAATAGGTACCTACAAATTATAATATTTTAGATATAGCGATGTTGAAGTAGATGCTTGTTTAATTCATATTACTATTATATTATTTAGCTATATAGTGGTGTAGTGATTATGGGGAAAGATTCGTCAATTCAGAATACACTTTTAAACCTAATATAATAGTTGGTCAAATCATAGGTAAAATAAAATAAAAACTATAAATGTAATTTTTTTTTTTTAATAGAAAATGTATAAGCTATATTCCATATTATTCAAGCAAAAGTGTTGTAGGTATTAGAATAAAAATACGTGGTGGTGTGGGTGAAATCTAGTGATACGAAAAGGAATTTTGGATTTTTTCTTTAGACGAAGAGTAAAAGAAATATGAGTAGATTAATTTTCCTTAATTTTTATACTCTCCATAGATTTTACAATTCCAGCAATCATTTTATTATGAGCTTTTTAAGATTTTCCGTGGCTAGGAATATGTCAGTACCTATTAAGTTTATTTATTTATTATTATTATTATGTCGATATTAAGCAGTTATAACTCTGTCTATCATAGTTTAAGTAATCATTAAAAGGGCTGATGTTGCGTGTGTGGTGTGTGCTAAGCACTAGGCATTGTCGGACTATGGTGGTAGGGCACTTAGGGCAGCACTCGGCATTATATGTTATATAGGTACAATTTAAGGGTCAAAGGTACAGCCTGCTCTTATGAAGTGGATGACCTTTTGGAACTTGCATTTTCCTCATGAATCATAATGTTCAAAATAAACAAGTGAATACGTTCACAAGATTAAAACAGAGTAATTAATGTAAATTAGAGCAATTAATACTTTTTGAACTCCGTGTGACGTTGGTCGGTCTCAATGACGGATGATTCGCCAGAAAAGGTTAAGCGTCTATAGTCTAGAGAATCATGCTAGACGGTAGACACTACGTGTGCACATACATGTATGCATATAATATAAATAAAGAATAATGAACCACAAGAAACACAATACGTATTATTGTGTTGTAGGTCGCGTCTGGTGTAAGTAATCGGACGACCGGATAAACAATTTTATTATTATCATCACAACACATAAAATACTGAAATACGATAGGACACGTGTCAACTACATATGGTTTACAACGACTAATATTGAGATCAGCTTGTCACCACATATGACAGGTTGTTTCATTTTTATTTTGCTATAGGTACGTATATTATAGGTACGTAATATATTATGTGGAATAGGTGTAGGTCGCGTCTGGTGTAAGTAATCGGACGACCGGATAAACAATTTTATTATTATCATCACAACACATAAAATACTGAAATACGATAGGACACGTGTCAACTACATATGGTTTACAACGACTAATATTGAGATCAGCTTGTCACCACATATGACAGGTTGTTTCATTTTTATTTTGCTATAGGTACGTATATTATAGGTACGTAATATATTATGTGGAATAGGTGTACGTTGCATATTCAGTATTTTATTTTATCTATTTCCATTCGAATTCTTAAATGCATTCCTCGTCACGTTCACGTACATAATATTATATATATACTATTATATGACGATCACGCTTTTGTTATATTTTACGTATGAAGCAATATTTACGTTGAGATCGGTCAGTCCACATATTTTATATTATTATCCGTATTACTAAAGAGATTTTATATCAAAAATGTACTGCTTGACGACAAATTCAAATACAGAATTCTTAAATCAGTCGGTACGTTTCACGTCTGAATTCATAAAATAGTTAACCGTTCGTCCACGCAATCAAATATATTATGACGTGTTTATAAAATTCATCATTTAATCGTTCTTAATGGCGCTGGAATGTTGTATCTATCACTAATTATTATACCTATACTCTCTCGGAAAAATTAATTTCTACAAAAGTTAGGCGAGCAAAGTAAGTCAATTTCGGATTTCCCAACACAAATTATAGGGTTGCTGACAAAACAGCATTTTGTTATTAATTATATTTTATATTATATTTAAACTTAAGGTAGATAGTTTTATTAAAATATTTCAACCGTTAACGTTAAGGATGCTTACATATTATATGTAATATGTATATTATAGCATTTATGTCTTTATAATTTTTTTCTAAAAATATTTCCATATTTTAACGGTTATTATTTATTTTCTATCTATTATTTATATTTTGTAAATAATGTATTTTTATAAACCGATAACATTTGTGTTCCTATTTTAAATTTTAACTGTTATAGTGGGTGGAGTATATGAGTGAAAATAGAACCATTGTTCGAATAGACTTCGATCGAAATGTAATCAACTTTACGTGTATATAGTTTAAACTTGACCGTCGTTGTTCAACCAATCATAACATGCATTTATATTTTATATACAATTTTTTTCTATAACTAGAATTCCTCACGTACGCTGGACGGTCGTGTGACGATTTTTTTAGTCTCTGCCATTATTTCTGTACATATTCTTGGTATGTTTGGTCACGATTCATTTGCTAAATAAGTAAATCGAAAATACAGTGTCGGCTAACGCACACTGTAAGACTACAGTTATAGTTGTTACAGGGTAAAAAAAATGATCAGACGGTGAGACGGGTGGTACACTATGTGTAATTTGTATCATAATTCTTTCTCAATGATTCTATATAAATATATATTATATTATATATTATGTAGTTTATTCATATAAACAATAATTAATTATGATTTAAAATTAAGTTATTTGTTTGTTAAAACATTATAAGTAAGTACCTAAAAATCATTCTTGTACAAGTTACTATATAGATCATAAATGGACCTAGCCCAACTGATGCGAATACATTTTTTTTACATTAATACACAAATACAAATTTTGCAATACAGGCGATTAGGGTCTATATATAGGCCTGCATTTACATTTAACTTTAAAATAACTAGACGAAGGTCTAGACACGGAAGTATGAAGCATTATAGAGACTATATTTATTTTCTATAGGTATACGCCGTATACTCTAGCTATGTGTAGGTACTTACATTTTAGTGATAGGTACCTAATTATATATTTTTCACTTTAATATTGGATAAATTTTAACTCGTATATTACACACCAGTATAAATGTAGAAAACTAGAAAAATATCAAATGATGCGCTTTGTAATAAATTTCTTTCATAATTTAACTATTTCATAAGTTTTGGTATTTTATTTTTGCATACATTTTTTACGAGTATCAATCAATTCTGATGTGCGTGTCTATTGGACAACAAACAATATATACAATACACATATATACCTAATACATATCGTGGAAAGAATTTTGAAGAAATTCGCAATTTGAATACAATATGACTAATTACTAATTACGCATCACTAGGGGGTTCCGTTGTATGCAACCCGAATACCATCGTCTTTGCTCCGCTTCCACCGACCACCTGGCGAAACACACCTCAAACTTGTGTCTTGACTGTCTATATAAGCCGATTCTGCCGATTGATTCGTTTTCTGTTCGCAATTCATTCGCCACGAGTTATTCCACAAAGAGAAATAACTTGTACAATAATGTCCGAATTTCCGAACAGAACAACAAAATCACAGTTTGAAACGCATTCAAGTTTGGCCCACATTTCAAACGGCAACGTGGCAGATTTCGGTACGTGATAGGATATATAGGTATACATATTGGTGTATGTGTGATGTTTCAAGATATTTGTTCCGGATTCGATTGGCTACAAAATGCCATGACATAGAAAACTAGGTACCTATATATTTTATATATATTATCTTTCTTTTAAATTAAAAATAACCCTTGGCAACCGTGGCCATTATTATGGGGTAGATTAAAGTATTGACATGGACCCGTGTTGAAGGACGACGACAGTACGTTTGCATATTACATATATATTATTTGAATATGGTCAATATTGATTACATAAAACTGGATAAGCGGATCCATATGTCGTTACCATATTTATTGAATCTCGTCGACCCGGGTCCTATATTTGTTCATACATCCTAAAGTTTATATTGAGTAGATTTGCGGCAACGATGAATTTGATAGTGGCAGAGCTGGTCGGGGTTTAATTTGGCGATTCGGCAAGCGATTTCGGAAGTTAAGAACTTTTAATCGTATGTATTTACAAACATACAAATAACTCAATATTATAATATATTAATATTGTATATTATAATTTATAATATTATATAAGTAATAAAATAAGTAATAACATATATTATACAAACTCGACCGTATTAATAGAATACTATATCTTACGGAGGCGGCAGTGGATTCTATGAATTTCTTATAATTTGAGTTTACATGTAGTATTGTTGTCAAAAATTCACCATATCTTAAGATGAGTTTGATGTGCATTATCAATTCGCATGTATAATATATAGGTACAATTTATTATACTATGTAAAATATACTTTCATTGTTACATATAATAATGAAGCTATATTGAGAGAAATTGAGTTGTGCATAATATTATAATTTACTATTATATACCTAATATATTATATTTATATATTTTAATAAGTACTTTGTACATGAATATAACCACAACGGGTCTGACTAAGTCTTAGACACTAAGAACTGTTAATTGTACTTATACTCGTGTCGTCGTATGTATATAGTTACATCGATTTTATCTCTTTTTAGAATATTTTTTTGTACATCATTGGAACCGCAGCGGGGTATCTGAACGCGAAAGTCATTGACACGGTTTAAAACCATAGGGAATATACAGGAGAGGAGGCGATAATAAAACAGATATAGAGAGAGAGTGGTTGCGATGTACAACAGGAATCATAAGATATGTTGTACAAGTACAAGTACAACTACAACTAAAAATATAATTATTACTAGGTAAGCAAATGCGAATATATATTTGTAAAAATTGTTTTTAGGTATGTTTTTCGTGAATAATATGTGTAAGTATATATTATTATATAATATGATATATCAAATGTTAACTAAAAAAACGAAATTGAACTATGAAACTTTAAACAGACCAAACATAGAAATTTGATATTATCATAGTTTAATACACAAAAAAGAATGCATTAATTCTCTTATTTATGTAATTATTACCGTGGCTGGGGGGGGGGGGTGAAGGGGCTCCAGCTCCCCCTTCAAATCTTATGAAAATTGGTATTGTTTTATAATATACTTAGGTTCAAATATTGTATGAAAAAATAAATATTTAAAAAGTATTACATATTATAAGTTATAATTATATATACTTATTACTTACCATTCAATATACTATACACATACCTCCGATTGTATTATATTTACGAAACACAGCATACTGACGTTTTATTTTCTAAACAAATTTATTCTTTATACGTTTATTCAATGTATATTTTCTGTCTCTCAAAATAAAACAATATGTTTAATTGACACCATATTTAGGATTCGACCCTTACTTGGTACGGTATTCGGCGTGGATATGTTACTTACCTATTAGTTATTATGAATGTAGGTACTGAGATATATTATACAGATTATAGATACCTATAAAGCCGCTCCTTTTTTTATTATATTCTAAAACTAAACTGACATGGTCTATTATCCGTGAAGCGTCGCTACACCTGCATAGAGACGTGGATCTATAAATCTGAAATGGGGAGGGGGAGGGTTAAATTTTTTTCCAGAAAGACGACAAATATAATTTTAGTATATCTTAGGTGCCTACTATAGATAATAAAACTTACAAAGTGATGACGAATTTGACAACAATATAAACAAATAACAATTATAATTCTATTTTAAATTTAAGGATAGTCATATTATAATTTGTATGAATTTAACAAGTACATTTTTACAATGTACAAATTGTGTATTATGTGAAAGTTTAAAATACATTAGGTGCATTGCTATAATATATGGTTTAATAATTCGCAGTCCGCACACTATTTGTGTATCAATATTTCAAAAAAATGAAGTTTGTATCAGGACACTCGTCGAATAGTGCCATACAAAAAAATCTCAAGCAATTAAAATAATAATAAAACAGTGTCATATTTATTTTACAAGTATAATATTCGTCTTGAGACTTGAATACTAAAAAATCAGAACTCGAATGAATTCATCATTAATAAGGATAAAACGGGGTTGAACATGATTGGTGAATCACCCGGTATAGTGTAGGTACACTGTTGCGGTCGAGGTCGCTGCAGCTCTGCAAAGCGATATTGCGGGTCGGCGTACCGCTGCTCGAACTGGTCCGCCGGTTCGCAGCGACGACGAGCCGGACCTCGGGCCACCGCAGGGGCGGCTCAGATGCTCAGTCGCGCATCAAACGCTGTGCGGACCACTCGTTTGCCGATATCCACACATGTAACAGTAATACAGTACACTGTAATATTTATCGCTTGCCTGCTGCAGTGTCGTCTCGCGATATCATCCGCACAGACGGAACTGGACAAGCCGCGTCGGTACATCATCGCAACGACAAAACACAATATTACAACAACACTATTATTGTATGGCGTGCATAACGCTGTCATCGTAAATATCGTAATAATTTGTTGATTTCATAATATTATCTCGTCCGTGCTGCAGCTCGCGGCGCACACGACCCGCCAGCATGCAGTACTCGCAGCGACGGTGGAGCAACGCGGCGGTCCCGGTGCTGGTGCTGTCGGCGCTGGTGCTGTTGGCGCACGGCGCCACGATCAAGTTCGACCAGAGTCAGACGGGCGACTACAATCTGCAGATACACCTGAAGAACATCGAACTGTACGCGGTGTTCGACGACTCGGGTGGTAGCGACGACGAAGTGAGCAAATTAAAATATTGGTTATAATATAATATTATTATGTCGTTACAGCTTTAGGGATCGAGATCTTAAAGATTTTTTATATGTTTTTTTCTTAGAGAAGCGCAACAATTTCGGTTTCGGTTATTACTATTACTAAATACAGTGGCAAATTATAACTATTTTAATTATTATAATATTAAACTATATATTAATAAATTAGAATTAGCTGCCCGGGGAGAGCTTTTAAAAAATTTAATATTTGAAGATAACTCAGCACACTCCTCCCAACCAATCGAACCCATAGCTCGGCTATATTGGTTCTCCAAATTTAAAAATGAAGAATTGGTTATTACCGATTTTAACCAATTTCAATATAATTAATTAAAGAATGGTTTACAGCTACGTCGTCTGTAGAGAGTCGTGAACAGAAGTCGAGCTTGGCCCAACTCTAGAGAAATCATGGATATCATGTTCACGGTTCTAGTCTTTAAGTGTAAACTTGAGAGGTTATTTGATTGTTATCGTTATAACAATAAATTTAACATGATTTTAGGTAAAGGTACCAACTTTAAATTGTCGGTTCGATTTGACCGCCGCCAATAATATAATATAGAATAGGATGTAATTGGCGGTCTATAAGATCGAAACTATTTATAACATTATATTATTGTCTGAATTCACGCATAATAAAGACAACACGCTGTTATAATAAGTGTGATTAGAATGTTACCATTGGTTGGCTTTTTCTCAAATATTTCAAGCCATTTCCATGTTTATGTAGATTGTAGGTACATATCCTCGCCTTCACATAGGTACCAACTCTATTATAAAAATAATAATTACTAATTGTGTATTTTCTAATAAATTAAAAATATATTTATTATATTTATATGTTGTCTTATATAATATAATACACATTTTATTCGTTCTAGAGACTTAAACGCGCTGTAAATTGTAATACATACATAAGTTAGGTATTCTTAATACTGTGAGGTGAGTTTTTTTAGATAGCCGTCGTTTTTAAACAATAATATTATCAACAATAGTACTAAAAATAGTAAATACAGTGTACCGTAGTTTGTAATACACTTCGGTTGAGCGTTTCAACGGTCATTAGTTACTATTAGTACAACATTTTTCTGAATCTTGTTTTTTTTTTATATGGTTTAATTTTTAATAAAAAATAATAGGTTTTTGTTAGTTTTTGGAGGGCTTTCTTTAAGGCGTTGGTTATTTTTATTTTGCTTTCTACGAGTTCCTCTGTGTTTTTACGGCATTCTGTAAGAAGTACCACCTTACCGTTCTTGTAACTCGACAGGTTTAGAATATAGGTCGTGGCCGGTGGGTATGCATGGACATTAGAAAACCGTGATTATTCCTGGTTTGTCCAATTCCCAGTATAAGTAGAAGAGTTATAAGTTATAACTATAAATATATTTATTCAAACTTTCTATGCGGCTATGTATACAAACTTTTTAAATTTAAATAACAAAATACGACTACTATTAAAAAAATATTGCCAGTTATAAAGATATCCATCTACATCCGTCAGACACACATAAACAATGCTGAACACACCTAACCTATATACTTATAATGATTTTTGCGCAGTATGAAGACTTACCTGATTACACGGACCCAGTTGAAGGTCCGACCAAACCACCGAAGAACTCGTCTACGACTTATACTCCGACATCAAGCACGGTGGCCACAGCGGCTGTTGTAACTACTAGTTCACCGGCGTTGGCGTTGCTTGACCCGTACTCGCCATCCAACAGCGACAAGATTGTTCAGATGGTCGAGGCGCTAATCGCTAGTAACGGAAACACTTCCGACTTACCTACCGAACAGCCACCGTCGTCTGTGATAGCCGTCACACAATCGCCGTTGTCGTCGCTACCTCTATCCGGTCAGTCACCGTCGGCAGTCGCCACAGCTTCTGCAACCGCGTCCGCAACGAACAGCACTGCCAATCGGAAGTGTGGACCTGGATATTTCAGGGATCCGATGGGCCGGTGTCGGCGCATCCGAAAACCACATCTACCGTGAGAATAGCATACATACATATATATATTTTATTTTTTAATTATATTATACTATAATATTATTACTACATATACATTATAAGTCACAACGTACCTATTAATAGACGCTCCCCAGTATCCATTATATATTATATTATTATATCCTACAAATTTCAATACAAAGTGTAAAGTAGGTAGGTACCTATCTCTATAAACCTAGCTAATGTTTCATTTAGTTTGTTTAATTAAATTATTTTCTTGGTTGTATGTACCTAATACTTGATTTTATGTTAATGTATGAACAGAATAATTTATCGAGCAACTTTACCCCTATTTTTCCACTAATTTTATATATTTCAGACAAATTCTGCTTTTCGGGATTCTTATGACATTTCAGGAGTTCCCTACTGTCTTATGTTTATCTAAACTTTTCTTCAAATGAGAACCATTGTTTTCTATTTTTAATCGTAAATTGATGATTTTTTTTTAAATAGTTACTGGTAGGTAGGATTTACCTAACTGTGTAAATCAAAATTCCTACAGTTAGTTTTTGAGTTATTAAAATTCAAGTTCTGATCATAATGTCCATCATTTATACTCGTTTATAATGATAAATGATTAATGACATATAGATATCATACTTATAGACCGGCCTTATGAATTAAATCAAATCTATGATAGGGCCGGGCACTAGTGGGTAACTATTTAATATTATGAATATATAAAATATATATTTAATTGTGTTTGTGCATCGGCCACTCAGTCACTTAATCGCGGCATCTGACTCGACTCAAGTCGCATATATAAATGCATAATGTTATTATTATAGGCCGGGTCGGTTTATGAGTATGAGGTCTATGAACCTATGGATAATGAATGACCAATGTCGGGGTTATTGCAACATATTGCATATTACAATGGGTTATTTATGCCTATGATATAGTAACCACGGTTAACTCAAATAACCGCGATAGTAACTATAGTAAGCATAAAATTATGTAAGAAGGGTATTTGTATCGAGATAAAAATGCAATTGTAATGTAATATGACATGTAATTGTTAGCGAGCGGTTTTTTCAGTTTTATTATGGGCCGAGCAAAAATTTTGACCCCCCTCTCAAAAACTGAAATGACGCTCCTATACGACCCCTCAAGAAAAAATCCTAAATTCGATACTGGGTAACCGACACATGATAGGTGTTTATTACATTATCGCACTCATCATAATATAAAATATTATAGGTAAGCAGCTGCAGAAACTGTGGGTACGCGTAGGTACTTATATTTATATGCGTTTTCGAGAACCCATCGTGACAGTTTCTGTGAGCACTTTTCGTTTGTGTATACGTTGTACGGTATATTTAGGTACATAATATTATTAAAATCGAATACCCGCCTCTCAAAAAATAATATGATTATAGTTAAACCTTATACCGTTTTGCCGAGTACACGAATAAACTGTATACACTGTATACTAGTATAGGTGTACACATACGCATATAATATTGTATACAGCTGCAAAAATGTGAGTGTGACGTCAACACAATATATTTTAATATAATTTATCGCCGCACGAAACCACTTTGAATCGTAATAAACCAGGCGTCACGTACCTAACTCTAGAGTAAATCGAGCGTCATTATAATAATATATTTATGTAATAGTGATGTACAAATTAAAATACATCATGTTTCTACGTTTCAAAAAAAAACTCGTTTCGGGCACCGAACAGGGTTCGGATGAAATTAGGTATTATATGACTTGCAAAGAATAGCTAATGCCTAATATTGTATGATATCTGTAATGTTATTATTATTGTTTGTTTGAAAGGTGTTTTCTATGGCAAGACTTAAATTTTTTTTTTTGTCTAGAGGTAATTTTCCATGCTGCGTCTGGACGCTGCAAGGAAGACGTGCCTACCTTAAATAATATTATTTTAATAACAACGGTATAGACGTTAATATAGATTTACATAAACATTATACGTCATTCGTTTTTATGTCTCTTGCCTCTGCAAATTGTGAACTGCAAACACACCGCTTATAACGTCTGCAGTTTTGAAATCAATAATCCGTGATTTTTACACTGCAATAAATTAATATATATTTAATTTGTTTTGTGTTCCTAGGTTTTTGCAAATGGTACACACTCCTGGAGTGATCAAGTCATTCCAACCACAACAAAGGACCACCGAAGACGTTAGTGTGTCGAAAAATTAAAAAGAAAACATGGACTAAATTAATTTTGTTTTCGTATGTTGACATGCTGCTCCGAACAAATTACGTTTTAATATTTATTAATTTATTAACTTATTAATTATCTTTAATCGTACCTACTTATTCATAAGAATTTACATATATTATTATTATATTTAACCGTGTGCAATTATATTATGTAAAATGTATTAAAATAAATGTTATTCACATGATATTGTTTGAAGTTAAGTATCCAACTTTGAACGTTGTAGTCATCATTCATTTTTGTTTCCAAATAGTAAATGCTGGATGAGATGAATGTTACATACTTTATAGATTTAGTCATATTTAAGCGGGGTCACTCATATATTTTCAAAAACAGAATCATAATATTATGACATATGAATGGTATAATATTCACCAAATTATTTTAATTAACTTTTGTTTACTTATGTAAATTTATATTTTATATTAATGTAAATCTAGGATAGTTAGTTATAATAATGCATTTTTACAACTTAATAATTATTTTATTTATTTAGGAACTTGTCTGATATCAATTGTACACAAGAACATGATAATGTTATACAAATATATTAGTATATTACTATTTAAATGAATGATGATTTTGCTATGAGTTATATTTCACTGTCTTCACTTGACCCATTCTAATTCTATTTTTTATCCCTTGTTGGGTATTATTTTTGTATATCTTTACTTTTTATCTACAAAACTAAAATCAAAACTAACTATAATTATTAAAATGTATTAAATAATTGTAATTTTTTTTTTATTTATCAACTTTCTTTGATCAAATTAAATATATATAAACATAATATGTGGTTAGGTTTTAAAACGCATACCATACATAAAGTAAAAAAAAAAAATTTTCAACAATAATGAAAAATGCATGTAATACACACTATTATATTTCAAATACATTTTCTTAATTGGTTTTATGATAGTTTTAAATAATTATCTTCTGAGTTTAGAGTTAAGGCTCCTTTCTTTGTAATTTACATTTTTTCTTGCAGATCTACTAGATCTTCCTGAAGAGATTGAATCATTAATATCTGATGCAATGCTTGTTTCACTAGATCGTTTATTACGTTTTCGACATGTAATGTTTCTTAGCATACTTGAATCAATCGGATATGATATTAAATCACTGTGCCGTACTTCAATATCATTAAATGTATTATCCATACTACTAATTGATGTAGAAGACATTATTGGCACATCAACCTGAGCTTCATTGGATGTCATTAATCTTGGAGAACTATAACTATTATTGTTGTAAGAACATGGGATTTGATTTTCTTTTAAATTCAACCGACTCGGACTTTTACCTAAACTTTCATTTAATTGATGTTTAGGACTTTCATTAGGAACGGCTTTGGAGTTTTCCAACATAGCTGTAACATCTTTTAATCTTACATAAGGTTCCATATTAAGTTTACAATGAGGTGAGTTTCTATAGCTGGATATTTGTGGTTTTTTTGGCGTTTCTTCAAAATTAGAACTAGGGCTGCTTTCAATGATAGGCGACATATCAAATTGTTGTATTGGTCGAGTAACAGTCATACCACGGATCAAAGGTCTAACAGTTTTAATGTGTTTTTCTTTCTTTTCCTTGCTATAGTCTTTTACTTCAAATTTACTCATTTCATGTACACTTTCTAACATAGATGGAATACATTGTGACATAGTTACCAATGATGGTATACAGCTTTGTATAGTTTTTTCAAGTACACTAAGTTTTCTATGGATATTATTTTGATATGCAGACATTTGACTATTTAAAATTTTAATAGACTTATTTTCATTTTGCAACGCCAATTTTTCTAATAACATACTATTCCTAGTCTTTGATAATTCTTTATTTTTGTCAGATAACTCTACGATACGCTTACGTAAGTTATTATTGATAATCAAACAGCGATTAAGTTTTTTGATGAAGATGCTATTAGACTTGCTTCGATTTTGACCCAATACTGGTTTGGGTGCCATGGCAAAGCAATATTCATATACTTGTTAAATTTGATTTGAGCCTAAAATAAAAAAAAATATACTCAAAGTTAAAAGTTCATATAAAATAATCATACAACTCTGAAGCATAAGAATATTACTTAAAATTGTTTTAGCTATTTTGAGGTAAACAAGTTCTGATTACCATAAGTATCTTAACTATTAATATTAAATACTAAATTTTTTTAAGTTAAAATCACAATACCACTAACATAAGTCCACCTTATTAATGAATGCATCATAAAAGATCTATATTTTTTATTAAATAGAACTTGAACTTATACTAAGTTCATATTTTTATTGAATTGGAATTCATGTTTAAATTAAGTTTATTTTTTATAATACTGTATCAATCTTTATTCAGTTTATTTTGTAGGTACTTAGGTAGTATGAATTATGATATGATATACTTTATAAAACTTTTAAACGTTTAATAATTATAGATATACTAAAAAAAATATTCATCTCTTTTACATATAAGTTATAGCTATTATCTTTAATAAAATAATAAATTAAACAAAAAAATGAATAAATCAATTAAACTAATATTATAATGAATTGTAAATGAATTATGAACATATTAAGTGGAAAACGTGTACAAATAATAAATTAAAATGAACAACCATGTGAACATGTTCATTTTTTTAAGAAAAACTAACGTCATTGTTAGGTTGAAAAATTAAATTATGAACATAGTTCTGATGTTTTTTGGAGAACAATCCAATCACTAGTTAAAAAACCTAGAATAGAAGATGCAATATTTATAAATTCTATTAATATTTAATTTGGTATAATAATATAATCAATTGGGAAGCTTTGTATTAAAATGTCTATGCCCCAATGTCATTTGTCTCGATTCAATATGTTCTAAGATCTTATATTATGTATTATTGTTGTTAGTCAATGAGTTTTTAAAATTTGGTATAATGTTAAGTAATTTAGTATTCAAAAAGTTATTATCATAGGTCCTACCAAGGCCAACAAAAAATTTAAAATTAAATCTTATTTTGTTAATCACATTGAACAATATACCTAATATTGTATATATTATTATTTAAAATGTACAAAAAAAATGGTTTGACTATAGTAATTTAATAATTATCCGACATTTTGTGTTTAGTCTAGTTTTTTTTGTCAATAATATTATTGTTGTAAAGAGATTTAAATGTTGAACTATTTTACTTGGAGTAAGCTCCTTAAGTATTCATTACACAATGGACTATCTCATAAATATTGTAAAAGTTATTTGGTACCTATTGAATAATATTAACTAATTACAAATTAAATTTATCAATGATTAAGAATACAGGCAACTCACCAACAAGTGAACTAGTGTTTGGATTACGATTGACAGAATAGAGAAAACTGGATAATAATCTTGTCAGTTTATAAAATTGTAGTTATTGTTATTAAATCACACCTGAAAAATTAAATACCATAGTCGCTAATAGAGTAGATTTGAAATAAATAATAACTTATATAATATGGTAGGTAAATACCAAAAAAAAAAATTAAGAACAATTACCTTAGATCATAATATAACTACAATGAATAGAGCCGTTTATGTGGCGCCTACAGAAAAAGCTGAAGCAAACATAATCTTATGGCCTGTAACATTCGCGCATGCGTGACTGTTAATCATTATGTTATCCGATTAATTTACGAAGCACGAAATTTGAATTGATAATGTTTTACCCGGTAAAATTAAAACCTTTGCCAAAATAAATGATAACAGTTCACGCACATGCGCATATCACATTGATGCTACTGTCATGTTAGCTTCACAGATTTTACGAATGGCTCTATCCATTGCAGTGGCGTATTTATGGGGGGGGGGGGTCCCCCAAAGAATTATTGAATGCGTCTGGAGACCTTAAATTTTAAATATATCAATAATATAATAATAATTAAACCAGTGTACAATAATATTAGGGTTTTCAGCTATGAAAAGTTGAAATACGGGCAAATTATAAAGAAAAAATATTACTAAATACTAATCATTTTTATTATTATTAGGCCCGGATCACGCTATGTATTTTATCGGTTGTATACGTTTCCGCAAATCGGTCCGTCTGGCACCGATAACGCGTTTTATATTATATTATAGATATATTATATTTATATTATATTATAGATGTTGCAGATTTTATCTGTGTATTATTATGTTATTTCGTGACGAATGAGTGACACACAACGTGTGGTCTTATTTTGATTTTATATTTGGTAGTTAATACTTACGGTTACGAGTTCGGAGTTATACAGTGAAATGGAGCCATTAAAAAAAAAAATAAAGACTTTAGATTCTTATTTTACGAAGTCAAACGAAACCAAAGTATTACTTTGAATTATATTTAAATTATTTATTACCTACGCAATACGAATTAATTTAATCGGTATATTAAATTCAAAATTGTATATAATATTATTATATTAATGAATTACAATTTACAAATATTATACCACAAAAAATTATTATTATACTACTATTATATTATTTTATGTACTATAAAGTTTTAACAATTTATATAATTTAATTTATAATATTCTTGTAGTAGTACATATTATATTAAAATAATTATTATAAATCATTATAACAGGAACAAGTAACTCAAAATGATAGTGTAGCAAAAGAAATAATTTCTGTTGTGGTTACTGATGCTAATAATTTCAGTTCAAATGACATTGCATTTTTTATCAATAAAAGTTTACAGCCTACTGAAATTAATGATATATTAACGAATCTTTGGAAACTTGATTCAACATTTGTATTTCCAAATAATTTAAAAAATGCAATTTTGCAATCGGATTTTCTTGTATCTCTATTAGTAGTGTCTAAAATATTTTCGCTTGCATTGCCGTTGTCAAAAAATTTTCAAAAAAAAAATATTGATTTGAGAAAGGCTATAACTTTAGCAGAAGATACACTAAAAGAATTAGAACTTCTTCGAAATAATGCTGAACATGAATTTAATAATATTTTTCAAGATGCTTCTATATTAGCTAAAAAGTTAGATATTCAGATATTTTTACCAAGATTAACAAAATTGCAAAAAAATAGAACAAATATTCAATCAAACACACCAGAAGATTATTTCAGAATTTTGATTTTTATACCGTTTTTGGACATATTTATATCTGAAATAAAGTGTAGATTTATTGATCATAAAACTACACTATCAGGTTTTTGTAGTTTATTCTCAAAAATTACTACTTCCAGTATTAAAGACTTTTATGAATTAATTCATATTTATGATAAAGATTTAATTGATCATAACAAAGACGTTCTAATTTCGGAGTTAAAACTTTGGATTCGAAAAATTAATTCACTTCCTTCAATACCTAAAAACGCAATGGAAGCTCTTTCGATATGCAATGATATGTACCCAAATATTTTCAAGTTTCTACAAATTCTGGCCACATTGCCTGTTTCTACTGCCACAGCCGAAAGATCTTTCTCGACATTAAAACGAATAAAAACATACCAACGGAACTCAATGTCTGAGGTAAATAATCTTCGTTTTCCCGAAAAATATAATTCTTAATTAAACGTTCTAAATCTTGAATTGCATTTTGTTTCAGAAAAGACTTAATGGCCTTGCCATGTTATCGATTCACCGAGATTTAGATTGTCAGACCGATGAAATTATTGATGAATTGGCAAAGAAAAAAAGAAAACTAGATTTTATAATATAATTTGTGATTTTTAGTTTTAATTCTAAAATAACTATAGTTAATATAAAAATAGGTTGAATTGAGTTTAAGTATTTTATACCTTCTAATTTATAAATTATTTCATTATGATATGACACCCCCCCTAAAAAAAAATTGTAAATACGCCACTGATCCATTGATATATGATCTAAACCATGGCTACGATCTAAGCCAATTACTAATGAGTAATCACTAATCAGTAGTGGCCAATTAATGATCAATGTATATTAATATTTATTATTGGATACGAAAAACAAAAAAAGATTAAAGATATTGTGCACAATAAATATGTCCACAGATGACAGAAAATAGATAAAGAAAATCTTTATTCATAATTTTATTCGGGTTGCAAATATGAATCAATCCTAAATAATGTCACAACTGAATTTCAAAAACGACACCAGATCGCCTCACACAATTACCCAATACCCACAAGACAAGTGTCAAAATCGGATCATAAAATTATTTTCACACAAACCGACATTGTCCAAAGAATTTATGTATTTTTAAGTACTACAAAAAGATTTTTGTATAATAATTTTTAATTTATTTTTTACATTACAAAAAATGTTTATAATGGAATTTTTTTAAAGATTTGTAATATTAATACTTACAGCTGGTTCATTAAAAATTTAAATCGGATTTTTCTTGTTTTTAGCATATCCACTGCAATCAGTTGTCACCAATCATATTTCATTGACATTTATTTTGTAGCATCTACATGGCCCGCAGTGTCGAGTCAATAGGTAAACGAGTTATATAATTAGTTTGTTTTTACTTTTTTGTTTAAATCGCCAACGATGGTTTGCATCGTTTTACACATAATTTATTTCAATTATTTGTAAATTGTAATAATTTGTAGTTAGTACGACCGGTTTGGTTTTCAGAATTTCAAACTTTAGACTCTGAACTCTGAAGTTTTTAACGGTAGTCGGGTAGTGGGAGTTGGAGGAGGGACTAAACAAAAAAATAAATAAATAAATCCAGAACGCGTGTTGCCAACCAAAAAGCAAAAATCGTAACGCACCTGACGACTACCGTGTGTTCCATGACCATCTCTTGTAATCTCGACGTGTTGTCAAAATCGTCGTCGGGCCTGAGACTGCTATTATATCACAATATAAAATTATTCATTAATCATTATTATTCATTGTGTACCTCGATCGTCGGATACATTTTTATTTTTTAACATTTTTCTCTTGCGTCGAACGGTAATTAATAATTATAACGACAACGTTTACGTGACTCCGGCATTCGACATATCCAGACGTATCGTCAATTTTATTTATAGCTACAATTTTTTTTCTGCTCCCGCCAACTATGCCTCGACCCGCCGGCCACTGGACATCGTAGTAAAACGCACAAGCAAAACATCCGATTCCGCGCTGAGTGAGTAGTATGTACAATATTATGGCGACTTGTGACCCGGGCACAACCGAACCCTACGAAAGCTGGGAAGCTCTGGACGATCCGTCTGTAAGTCGTGTTTGTGTTGTTACTGTTTTCCCCCGTTGAACCTGGTGGGTCGGTCAACCAGCCCACCGTCTGGTGCGATCTGTCGTATCGGTTTGATTTGCGTACAGGTCTGGCCAACTCGCCGATTGCACCTACAGAGTATACATAGACTACATGCACTGTCATCATCTAACGATTGTCTTCTATTATTGCTTTCATATATAGGTTCTCAGCACTCAGATAAAAAAAATGCAACTGGCGTCCGCTACAAAAAATGAAAAGTGACTATTTTTAAACATTATTTAGTCTTGTATATCTTTTGGACGTATAAACTATTTTCCGTGCAAATATTTTTAGCAATAGCAATGTTGTAATATTGCCTCCTGGCTTACAATTGTCATATAACCATCATCAACAGATGACAATCCCTCAACAGCCCACTGTTAAAATACTCAAACGGCCGCAGAAGGATAATACTGCAAATGAAAATGCTGATAAACCCAAAGTACAAGTTAAATCTTTGGAACAAGTATGAAATTTAACGTACTATCATTTTATGAAATTCTTTAACAACTAAAATTTTACTTTAGAGAAAACAAGAGTATGCAGAAGCTAGATTGCGAATAATGGGCGAAGAACGTGAAGAAGAGTTGAATGCTGACGATGAAGGGTAACTTTAAACAATTTATGTAATAACTACAATACTATAGTATTGTTAATGTAGTACCTATTGGCTATTAATGACTTAATAACTAAATGATTGAATTATAACATAAATTAGGTACTATATCATATCTATTTTAAAATGTAAGTTTTAATACTTAACAATATTAATTATTATATTTACTATATATTATTATAGTGCAGTGGTTATCAATATTCTGGATTTGGAACGCAGAAGGAAAATTACTTGACTGCCAACTATATTTTACTTTAATGCTGAATTTTTTCCATTATTTCTCTCTGCTAGACTCAAAATAAATTGATAATCAAAAAATAAGGTTTTCTGGACCTTGAATTTTTTTTCAAAGCATCAGGACTTCCTTAGAAAATGTAATGACCTACACCTGTTATAGTTATGATATTAGTGAGAACCTTATTAAGAGTATTAACATATACTGCCTAGTATATAATACTAAAATAGTATATACTACTTATATTCTAAAAAATGAATGTTAGTCAAAAAAAAAATTCAACAATTTAACAACCAAAAAGAACATTTTGTTCTACAACCAAATATTTTTATTACATAACATTTTGAAGCTTTACATTGAGAGTCACCGGGAGGGTAAAGTTAACAATGAATCTACTAAGATTTGTAAAACCCTAAATATATACATTACAATTCCATCGTTGGATATATTATTTTTTTGTGTTTGTACAATATTTAGAGATAAATTTTTCTAAAAAAACTAAAAAAAAATTATTTTTTGAATCAAAACTCACTAGAGTCTTAACAATACAGACCTATCCAAATATTCCAAACAATGTTATGTTTCATTAACAACAATTTAGTTCAGTGTTTTCTTTATATTTATTTTATAAAATATTTATAACTTCAAACTTCTTTCATAAGTCTTAATTAATTAGTTAAACTGTTAATTTTTTTTTCTGTATTTGTACATTGAAACAACCACAAGGTATTTGTCAATGCTTATCACAAGTGGGGAGTAGGGAAATCATGTGATCTATTAAACTGTTAAATGTTTTATTTACAATACAATTCGGAACATCCAAAGATGTTATCATTAATAGATATTTTGTGTTTATTATAGCCATGATGGTACTAAAACTTCAAGATGTTTTATTTTATCATGTTAGAGGTCACACATGGGACTGTTTCTAATTAATAAGTTAACATTTTTTTTTAAACATCCCTTATCTATAAAATTAAATTATATGTTCAAAACGACTTAAAATCAAACCATATTTTTATTTTAAGTTAACTTATTTAATAAAATATTTTGAGCCATTAAAGAGAAATTACATTTTTGAATTATTATTTTCAAGGTTGAAACTATAAAAAAAAAAATGATGGGAAATAAATTGTTGTAAACTTATTTTCCTTAATTTTTCTTTTTTATTAACATGTAAATATTAAATGACAATTTTCCGTCTTTAAAATCTTAACTTGATCCTACTATTTATATTATATAACAATACTTGAATAATATACATTTTGAAGTTATTTTATCATCTTAAAGTGTGTACATACATCAGGATTAAAAGTAAAACTAACAAAGTTCTTTTACTTGCCATATTTGATCTTAAACTCATCATTCAAGATAATATACATCTATTTTATTTGTATTGTGTATTTATTATTATTTTTCATTTATAGGGCTAGTTCTTCAGGTAGTATGAAATTTGAAGTGCTGCGACAGCCCATAGTTCGTGTTGCTGTTGAAGACAATGTTATTCGACAGCCTCGTGGGCCTGATAACACCAAAGGTTTTAATCATCGAAGCTAACCCTTACAATTTAGACGATTTAAATTAAATAACTTTTTTAAGTGCAGGTTTTTCATAATAAAACAATTATAATCTATGTTGTACTTTTCTAATGTCCAGTTGTAAATATTAAGAATACGATAATGATAATACCTCTGGAATACACAATATCTGTAGCAAAAAATAAAAGAAACAAAAATTATTTATTTCTTTCCCAGTGATACATATTTGATAGTTGAAACACATTTAACCAATGACAATATCTAGTCAGACAAAGCTTGATATATTATAATATTTTAATTAAATATTCAGTCAGAGGTATTTTTCTATGATTGTAAATTTAAATGTAAATAAAAAAGCCGTGTGCTCAATTGACGCACTCTATTTTGTTGATCAATTAAAATTAAGTA
The DNA here is from genome assembly GCA_027563435.1 of Nasonovia ribisnigri. NCBI lineage: Eukaryota > Metazoa > Arthropoda > Insecta > Hemiptera > Aphididae > Nasonovia > Nasonovia ribisnigri. The sequence goes on along the minus strand of JANEHU010001440.1, from coordinate 120,929 downwards.
TTTTTAAAACAAATGTTCATAACTACATAATTAAAAATCTGTTTTGTAGTAATTTCTGTATTGCCAATATTAATCAATTCAACAAACTTAAATACCTTTCTGAAAACTATATTATGTTGAACTTAATTCAAATTTGTTTAAACTAGGATTCACCTAAGACGATATTGAAATTTACATCATTTTTCTAATTTCTAGTGACTGTTCTTTTTTTTTTTTTGATCATTGTTAATTTTCGTTCAAGTTTTAATAAATTCAAAAATATTGTTATAATTTATCGATTATTGTAAATTAGTTTTTTGTTTCTTAATTGATGTAAATGAATATGGTGAAGGTATTAAGGTATGTAAAGAACTGTAGGACTATTACCTTTACAATTTACTTGTATATATATATGTATTCATATTACATATATATATTTTTTTAAATACATTTAAAAAACGAGTGATTAACATGTATAGTTTTAATATTTTATAACATGGTTAAGAGATTATATTAAACATATAGTTATATAATGCTGTGAACATATTTTTGTGTCTATTTTTATCATAATCCTATACAGAGTTTGACAATAAATTAGACCTGTTGAATTTACATGTATTTTGTTAAACTTAAAACTATTATGTCATAACATACACAATAATAATTTATTTTGCATTCACATTCCATATGGATGGTAATCAATAATCTTTATGTGAGTGGTTTGTTTGGGATTGAATACAGTATTACTGTTTCTGGGTGGTAATGTTGTTTGAACAGGACACCATGATCTAGCACAAAGCTGATTTGGTATTCCTTGAGAATTGCACAAGCACAAGTTGCAAAAACCCACAAATACCAATTCTCCTGGATCACATGGACCTAAAAAAAAAAAAAATGTTTTCAACATTAAGTATTAAGTAATGATTTGGAGATAGGAGTGTTTAGTTTTTCAGAATGTTGTATGTAGTGTGAAAATGTAGTAAATTTTGTATTCATTAGTTTGTCCCACACAAAACTATTTTTTTTTTTTATATAATCTCGTTATTACATTATAACAATTGTTAGTGCTTTTAAAAAATTGAATTATTATATTAGTATTTTAGAATTTAGAATTTAAATATATTCTTATCAAAATGTCATTAAAGTTGCCTACATCAAACTCCTTAAACGTGAAACATGGCCATTAGCCACCCACCAAGGGCGATGGAGACAAAATATTAATTCCTGAAAGAAGAATATAAAGGCCAAAAAAATAAATAATATCACCTAACAATATGAAATAAGAAGTAATATAGAACTACGGAAGCTATTCAAAGAGCCTAACATAGTAGCAGTACTGCAACATAGAAGATTACATGGGTTGGTCCATAGGTGTGCGCAGACCTGAATTTCGAGGTATGCCTACAATGTATTTGGGTCCTTTCTTAACAAGACATGTACATATTAATCAGTGGTATATAACTACTAGTATCAAGTTATATATTCCCTTGGATCTAATATCTATTTCTAAGTCAATTGCAATGCTTATTTATCATTTATACTTTTGTAGTCAATAACATCTATAGCTGTCATAGGCTCTTTGTATAGCTTCCGTAGTTCTATATTACTTCTTATTTCATATTGTTAGCTGATATTATTTATTTATTTTTGTCTTTATATTCTTCTTAAAAAATTAATATTTTGTCTCCATCTTCCTTGGTGGGTGGCCAATGGCCATGTTTCATGTTTAAGAGGACACTACTTATTATCCATAAATATCTTATTAAATTATTATAATAAATTCCTTACTATCAATTATCATAAGTGATTCCTACAAATTAAAAATATTTTACGTTTTATTGTTTTTTTTACCTTGAACCATAAAAAAATCATATTTTATTCTAGTAACATCAGTTACAGGCCACCTATGCTCTGAGACTTGAAGTTTAGGGCCCTAATTACAACATTTTAAGGGATGCCCAGGCACTTCCGGCACCCCCCGTGCGCACGCCTATGGGCTGGTCACGTATGGAGGTTAAACATATGGTTTAACGACACCTGTCCTAAAATGAACGCTTTATGAAAAAAGACCACTAGGCAGACTAAACCAGAGGTGAATGGTCAAAGTTGAAAAGCGTTTAACAGATATTTAAATACGAGAAGGAGAAACATTAGCACAAGATAAGTAAATAGGTTTGTACTGCGGTAATGGGCTTCAACGGACAACGACCTCTGAAAACCGAAAATGAAGAAGAATACAAATAATTGTAGGTCGTTATTTTAGCATACAGCGGCCAAAATAATATTTTAAGCATTACTGTCTATTTTTTTAGAGCCGTTTTGAATATGTAGTTTTAGCTTTTAGTGAAATTTAAATATGGGTCCTAGATATTGCAATTTTGTTGTGCATTCTTTAGGTACTATACCTAATTCATAAAATGTTAACTTATAATAAAAATCATATTTTCTCTACTATTCTCTCTTTTTATAAATTATCTGTCCCGACACTTTAGCAAGGCTAAGTCTCTTCTCTTTGTTGATGACATCAAACATTTTTTTTAAGTTGACTCTACGGCTGAGCAGACTTATTCTACAGAGTGAGCTTAATCTATTTTTTACCTGGGTAGATCTATGTCGACTATGTCCGACTACGTAGTATAATTAACATCCCATCTCTTTCTTCTCGCCGAGCAGATATAGATGAACACTTTTTAACTTCTCTTCTAAATGGTACCTTAAACGCTTTCAATTTACTTGCTTGAACTCCATTCAAAGTTCCTACCTGTGTAATACGAAACCTAGTCCAGTTTTATAATTTTATGTTCTGCACCACTCTATTGTCTATGGTTACAATCACCCACTACACAGAATTCCCAGAGTTACTAATCGAAGCGTGCCCTATAGTTGTTTTATCATTTGTACGCTTTTTCTTATTGTTATAACTTATAGCTTTGTTACTGTTACTTAATTGTTATTTTCTACACATATGTATCCTTGTTAACTGCCGATTAACGTAAAGTATATATGAAATAAAATAAAATAAAAAATATTTTGAAGAATTCGAGTGACTGCAGTCTTTAGAGTTTAGAATGATCCGGATTCCGGATTAATTACCAAGTTTTTATAGGTAAAAATACGAATAAACATTTTCATTACCTACCTTTTTATAAAGTAATTCGTAAATAAATAGAATAAAATAAAATATTAAAAATATATTTATATTATATTATCGATAAATATTGTTTAAATACCACAGCGAGTCTCGTGCGCACAACGCATGCATTAATTTACGATTGACGATTCCATATTAATTTTATTGTTTTAGATATCTGTAACCGATGATTATATTCGAAGCATATATACATATATTTAGCCATTATCTAAAAATAGAGTTTGAGATTTTGTGGGGGGTGGGGGTAGATTTCGATGTAGAGATATCTTCCTATATACAATACACTATTATTATTAACGAAAACATTATTACCTATACGTAAGTAATAAGTAACATGTTAATATGGGTATATGCCTATCCATGGCTATATAGACGCCTCTCCTCGGTCCACATTTTTGATGAGAGTGCGTATAGCTTTTTTTTTGGAAAACTATATTCGAAAAATATTAACGATATACACACGATAATAAAATAATTCCCAATGCATTTCTACAATAACAGAAAAACAACAACAGCAGCGACTACAATATATTTTATAGTAGTAGACTGGGAATAAAAAATGGCCCGGGCAAACAAAATATTCGACACAATTTTGAGCTAGTAATAAAATATTTATAAGTCATCAGCCCAGATTTATTCAAGTAGCCCAAATTTTCGGCGGGCCCGGTCTGGGATCGCTCACCAGCCACCGTAGCCAGTCCGCTCCTGTAGGTATCTAATATACATGTTGGTACTATATTATTATACAACGGTAAATGTCAACAGGAGCCGGTAATGACATGAACTATTAAAACATAATATTACCTGCACAACGTGGAAAGTCGTTGAAGGGATATAGGTACGTACCGTCGGGCCTGACGTTTCTCAAGCCGTGCACGGACGTCGCGGCGACGGCGCTGAAAACAATAATTAATAATATTTGCAGCCGATAGAACGTCCTGCCGCCGACTTGCATTTTCAACGGTCCCGGCGATTCGTCGCAGGCGCAGTCACGCTGTGTTCCCAAAATAATAATATTATGAATTGATATTACGCCGTTCTCCGCAATTAACAGGTGCGTATACACTATACCCAATATTATTAACCGTACTGGCGACTCGGCAGCTGGGCAGCGGTGTAGTGTATAAAGTCTAGTGATGGACACTATCGAATAAAATACACTATCGAATACTATATTCGATAGTTTTGTTTGAACTATCGAATACTATTCAAATGTTTTTAAGTGCAACCATAGACCTTATACTAGTATAAGGTCTATGAGTGCAACCGATTAGTGGTTTTAAAAATATCGGATAGTTCGATGGACCGTGACGTGATCTTTAGTATACTTTACGATTTATTTTTATCGGCAAACGGGTCGCCGTCCTATTCTTGTTAGCGGAACACTGCTCTATTGTATTTTTTAGAATTTGGACCGTCGGCGGGATCAAACTCGTATTTTTTAAGATTAAGAACGTAGTATATTACTATTTATTATAGCAGTATTGTTATTAATTGTTTTCCTATATAAAAATAAAGCGTTAAACAAAAGCCAAAAATAGTAAATACGTAAAAATTATGTTCCTCCTTCCAACGAAGCCATGTATTACCCATAATTGACATTCAACATATCAACATTTGTTAATTGAATAAACTTACTATTCATAAAGAAATCTAAAGAACTCTAAAATTGAAATCTGATGTAATTTCTTCTATGGATAAATAAATCAATATCAAGTACGATATGATAAGTGATAACAAATTAACAAGATTGAAAATAATAATAACTATTCCATAAACGGTATAAACTATTCGAATGAAAACTATTCGATAAACTATTCGAATAATTTCAAAACTATCGAATATATCATGACTATTCGAATATTCGATAGTTATGGAATGACTATCGAACAGTTTGAATAGTGAACTACATAGAATTATAATATTATAAGTGAACTACAATCGAATAGTTTGATAGTGACTATTCGATAGTTCTCATCACTAGGCCACTATAAACGCTAAGATTATACAGAGGCGCCCGCAGAGATATAGGTACTAGGTAGGGTTATATTACGTATAAATTAATTTTTATTAATATTATAACACATATATTTTCATGCATACGAGTATACGACATTACTACGGCATCTATAGATATAACATACGCTATACGCATGTGTATAAATTATACTGTACAAAATCATGTGTACGTACTGTTGTGAGCCGACTCGTTCAGGTAACAGACAGTGGAACCAAGGATGGACCCATGTGTAATTATAAATTGTATAGTAGATACGATGTATTTTTAATAGATGTACTTTATTTTAGTGTAAACACTGATGTGTTGTGGCGTATGGACACACAGTATATTCAAATAAATAATTTAAAATGTTGTGTTGAAAAATTATTCTAAGTCCAAAACTAAAATTTGGTAAGCTGTGTGGCGTGAAGGTGCTCTGAGTAGCTGGGTCAGATCACGTCTGAATACAGGCCGTTTCGGGGTCTCCTATATAGTCCTATCTCTCTCCTCCAGCCTATCGAAAGAGTTATAGTGTACTCGCGTTCCCACGGACACGGCGTCCGCAATATTGCGGAAGTGCTCATGGTCCACGCTCAGAGTGTACGTCCTGTATAACGTATTTTCGATAAGTATGCATATAATGAATCACTCGTTGTTATGATTATATTTCATTGTGTTTTACGGTTTCGATGGTATATTATTCTTTATTTACCTAATAAATTATCTTTTGACCCGAGTGGTTTCTAACCCTTTATTAGACAGATTATTTGGGTATTATTAGTAAAGACTAAAAGGTATTTGAAGGTTAATTACTTTTACTATTTGCGTATAGTACTTCGCCATCTCTAGGATATAATTGTGTTTAACCTAATTAACACTAGAATTTCACACTTATCCTATGTTTTTTGCGCGACGGTTTTCTAGCCGCCCAAGGGTGAAGTTCACTATTTATTACTATTACTATTAACGATCATGCTGGCCTGCTAGCTTCTTGCAGTACCTATTTGTTTTACGATCTTATCGCACGTATTAATATAATAAATATACAGATATACAGTATGCGCGCGCTTGCGTCGACCTTGATTATTAATCAGTAAATTGGCCTTAACGACCCGCGTTAAAAACCAATAAACGCGAGCCGTCCGTAATAAAATCATATTATTAATAAAAGGTACGTGCGATTTCCCGTCTCACGCACTAATGTACGTACTGCAGTTGGTACTGTAATATTTAGAAATTATGATGTTGTACCTCGCACCATGTTATTTTTATGTTATACTAATATACTATTGTACACAGTGCTCGACTCGGCAAAATTAAAGTAGGGGGATTCTGTTTACTTTTAAAAAAAAAAGACTGTCCCTATCACTCGTTAAACATTATTGAGCCGTGGTGGCTAGCCCTCCACCAACTAATACCTCTCTTTAAATCATGTAAAAAATATTTATCAATAATAAATTTAAAAAATACAATAGTTGATATTATATTAAAATAAATATGTATTATAATGTATAAATCCATAATTATGAAATAATCCATAAGACAAATTATGATGGTATCTCACACATTTTCATAAAAATCCAGAATGATGAAGAGTTCCGTGCAGTGGCGTCGGAGAAGGGGGGGCAGAGGGGGCAATTGACCCCTCAGATATAATCCAAAGGGGCAAAAGTATACTATTGCCCCCCCCCCCATACTACATTAAAATTAAAGGGTAACAATCGTAAATTACGTATACGTTTAATTTATACGTTTACTTATTCAAAATTGGTCACATTTTCTTGAATATGCGTAATAATATTATTATTATTATTATTATTATCGATTTATTATTATAATTTATAACAAAATACATACTAAACATATTGAGTAATTCTTATAAGTATTTTCTGTCGGAGTACTTTATCAAATTATAATGGGAAATTCCACGACTCACCAGTCCCGGATAGTGTAGGTTACTCACAACATAATATTATCATACCTATGCTGAGCGTTCTTTTAGTGCTTTAAGAAGACTAAAAACATATTTGAGATCTACAATGACTCAAAAGAGATTAACTCATATGATGATATTACACGTTCATAAGTCTATGACAGCAAACATTGATTTGAAGTTAATTGCCAAAGAATTTGTTTCCATAACTTCACAAAGGAAATCAACATTTGGAAATTTTTACTAATCTTGGCAGTAACAATTTAAAAAAAAAATATTTCCAAAGGTTAATTTCCTTTGTGAATTTTATTTTATTGTATTTATATATTTTTACTTTAGAATATAACTAAATATATAAAGTAGATACCTACATTTTTTTATATTTCATTTTTATATTTATTTATATATTGTTACTTTAAAATATAAATAAAGATATAAAGTAGATACATTTTTTATATTTATTTATATATTGTTACTTTAAAATATAAATTAAGGTGTTAAGTAGATACATTTTTTTATATCCCATTTATGTATATATTGTTACTTTTGAATAGAACTTCAGGTATATAGTGAATATATTTCTTTTATATTTCATTTATTATATTTATTTATTTATTTATATTATAATATACTACCTATATCAATATTAAAAGAATAAAATATTGAGAAAGGATTTCTGTTATTAATCACAAATAAAATATATGTATTATAATTGTTATTAGGTTTTTATGTTTTGCCCCCCCTCGTGAAAAATAGTTCCTGCGCCACTGGTTCCGTGCGTTTCCCTTAAAAAAATCTTACGCTAAAACTTTTGAATAATTAGTCGGGGTACTCCGTCCCCCAAGTCGAGCCTACCTACCCATACTGTAACGTTATATTATTATAGATTTATTTGTAAATGTTTGAAAAATTGTATTTAAAAATGATTTATTAATGCATTTTTTTTTATTATTTAACAATTTTTTTTTTATTTCCTCTTAGCCCCCTTGGATACCACTGTAGATAGTAATATTATGTGTGACCGCACATTTGTGCAGCAGCGTCGTGCGGTACAACTTTACTATATACAAGAAACTGCTACAGCCAGGGGCGGTTTTAGGGGGGGGCGTGGGGGAGTGTAACACCCCCCCAAACGTCGGCGGAACTCACTAAGTAGTCGGCAAATTAAAATCGACGACACGAGTCAGCAATTTCAACTCAATTTGATTCGTAATGAATTAAAAATTTATAATATATTATACCTTTATAAAGAATACAAATAATTATGGTTCTTACTTAAGTACGCACATTAATAGGTACTATTATTTATACATAAAATGTATTGGATGCCCTTGCCTAAACTTGTATTATTATGCTATTTTTTGACTTTGGTTTATGTTCGTAATAGAAATAAAAAAAATAACTAATATATATTAATTTTTTTTTGTGTTTATTATTCCACACTTTGAATAGTTCCTCAGCACGACCGAAGTACCGAACACCCATAGATATTATAAGATAAGACCACACAGTCGTAAATATGTACGTTAATTGTATTGGGAAATATTGTGATAAATGATAATGAATAAAAATAGATTCTAATACAGGCTAAAATGCATTGGTATTTGGTTCATTCCACTAAACGGTCTTATCTAGTATCTGCTAACCGTCTCATAATAATATGTTTAATTAATAAATTATTATGATGTATTTAAATATTTAATAATATTATTATTATATTTAATTTGTTTAAATCGTTGTTTTCCTGTCGTCGGTGAATTTAATTTAATTATAACTTGTTCAAAAATGTCTGACAAGTGTAAAAGGAAAAGAATTAAATTAGAATGTATGGATTGTGGAAGTATTTTTAACAACGATTATAAATTGAAACACGAAAGGCAAGTACATAGTGGTAAAAAAATTAAAACGAAACATTATGGAGTACCAAGCATTCTATTTGAAGCCTCAAAGCAGTCAAAAAGGGTACAAATAATATGTTCTGTAAGTAAATAATAATATAATATTTTTTTATTAGTTTATTATTTTATTTTATTCATTTTTATTAAATAATTCGTTAGTACTTTATTTGAAACACAATTTTCATAATTTTCCTACTTACTTAAATGCATGATGGATTCATTTTAGAAATGAAAATGTATTACTAATACTATCAGAAATTGGAAAAACTAAAACCATTTGATTTAAATATGGATCTTATAGAATAACATAACCAGCTAATATAATTTCTTGAAGAATTATAATGATGTTATGATTTCTAAATTTCTTACAAAGTTTTTTGTTTTTAATTTTCTTTATAATCAATTTATTTTGGTATAGTTTTAGCTTGTTTGTAAAAAGTCCTTAATTAAAATGTATTTTTTTTAGGAAGCTACTTCAAAATCTGATCAGATAAACTTAATTCCGAAACTACCTGTAGAAAATCAAGAAAGTCATATCACTTTAACCGAAAACATAAATGGTAAATAGCACCATATCTCCTAATTTTCATAATAAATATGAAAATTTAAATATAATTGTTTTTAATTTTAATTTTTGAATTATCAAAATTTAGATGAAAAAAAAAGTTCAATTGATTTCAAATTGTTATGGAAAAAAATTATTAACAAACAAATCATTGTCAATCGTATGGAAAAGAAAAATATCAAAATAAAAGGTAACTCATTAATGATTTTAAATTGTGAAAAAGACTTGACTGACAAAATTGACATAAATTGTGTTCTTCAAAAATGGTCTTCTGCTAAACAAAGAAGAATTGAAATTTGAAAAATCCAAAAAAAATCAAAACAATAAATATAGACTTTATATTTTTATTTTAATAATAATAAATAATAATAATATTACTCATATGCTTTTTATTAAAATTAATATCTTAATTATATCTTAAATATGTAATATTTTTGGTTGACTCCTAAATAATCTATTTTAATGTTTCTATTTTTAGATTTTAACTCAAATTTTAATCAATTTGCATACAGCTAATATGTTTGTAAATTAACCACTCCCCTCCATCCATATGGTCATATAGTCGGCCAATTTTCGGATGCACCCCCCTAAGTATTTACCTTAAAACCGCCCCTGGCTACAGCCTACAGGGAATAGAGGCCATCGCGGTGGACGGTATCGCTTATACATCAAATAGGAAAACCACCGCCATCGCAAAGTTCCGGTTTCTTTCGTCGGATATTTTATGATTTAGTTGAACGCTAATTCGAAATGTATACCTACCTATCGGCGATGGAGGATTTAGGGACTAAAAAAAGTGGGAGCTAAACACATGGATTAAGTGAGTTACTTGCAGCAGCGTAATTTTGAGTTAGTTTAGAAACTGCAGCTCCTCCCGATATAACGCCTACTGGAACTCGTAATTTTTGAAAGTGATAATTGCGTAAAATATAATTTTAAATTTTAAAATATTGCAAGTTTTCTTTTAGAAACAATATTATATAATTTACCATAATAGCATACAGAGCCGTGTTGATATGTTTTGCCACCGAAGGCACACATATTGTTTTGCCGCCCCATAACACCTGACTCGCAAATAGCAAATAAGTCATCCGCATCGTTGTTTGTATCAAATTATGGTTAAGAGGTCGCTAGTACGCTACACATGTATAAATTCGTCCGTGAAAACCTTTTCACATGGGAAAGAACCAAAAAGGCTACAGTCATAACTAAGAAATGAAATTTTCACCACATAATAAGGAGAACATTGACTGCGCAACGTTGTTTTTAATTTTTCGATATCTATAAAATTCTAGTTCTACAATTTGCATCAATATATTGTATACTGCATGGCAATGGGTTACCGATTTACCAGTTACCGTTAAACACTTAAACTAAAGTTCATGACCACGAATCGTGGCTTATTAAGCAAAGTAAGCAAAGTAAGTAACATAATATTATCCATAGATTTTTTAACATTCAATAGTTTTAGGTAATAAAAATGTATAAAAGTATAAAACTCGTCACACTCAATAGTCAATATGGTTTGATGGTTTGATCGTAACGGCGAGTTCCAGTGACACGGAGTGTGTATGAGTACAAACTTTTATTTTTGATTTTATGTGAAACGACTGGGATATGTGCATTATAAATTTTATTATTTTTTTTTTAAGAATATAGTGCTTTTTTTAGAAAACTGTTTTTCGGTCGTTGGAATAGGGTACGAAAAGTATCACGCACTAGTGCACTACTAGTTACTACTATATACGTGCACCTCTGTAGCGTCAATCGAAAACCAAATCTGAACTTCAGAGACTATGGAGGTTTTTTCCATATGACTGTAATGTGAAGTTAAAAAATCGTGATTTGATTTTCTTAATTTTTTCGTTTTGTTACGCATCATTTACGATGAAATAATGCCAATATTTCACTGCTGCGCTCGCTCTTACGGTACGTATCGGCTATCATAGTATCGTCGCGTTAAAAGTAGAAGTAATAAAACTGTATGTTTTTGTTCGTTCTGTCTATAAACATTTCTTTTTGTCATACCATATTTTCCATGCCCAATCAGAATTCTGCCAAACACCCCACACTTGTAAAAAACAACCTACCAAAATCAAACCCTACCACAAACACAACAAAAAAAAACCTACAAAACAGCTAATGGCCACAGTTGCTGAAGCTTAAAAAAAAAAAAAAAAAAAAAAAATCAGATCATATTTTCCAGTTATTCAAATGATTTTCTAAAACTATTAGATATTCTTAACTGTTAGGTACTTCTGTTGGAATATCGAGAGTAAGTAACTATATACTTCTCTGCCAAGATTAAAATCGGATAAATGATTTTTGTTTTTAATTTATCATCTCACAAAATTGTGTTCTAATATAAAATTGAAAAATAATATCAGTTTATATGAAAAGGTTTTAAAAAAGTCGTGTGATTGAAGTTTTGTATACATGGTAAATATTTGTATGCGAGTTGAAAATGGATGATCAGTGGCTGTACGATTTCCCTGGAATGTTTCCCGGTACATTTCGATTTTTCGAGTAGAGCATTGCAAGTTAAACATAGTGTGATTACTGAGGGAATAAATTAAAATTGAGATATTGTATATAATATTACGATACTCAAAAAGGGTTTCGCTCGTACGATCTAACTCGCAATAAATTATTTGTCTCCCCAGGGCTATATCTTCTCTTCTTTTACGCTAACTGGAACTTTTTAATATATATTTTTTTTCTTAGATACCTATAGCTATCTTTCAATATATTCGGGTAGTTGTATATAATATTATATATTACATTTTATACTCAAACGTGTTTTGCGGTATGAGGCTTTTGTTAGATTGAAAAAAAAATAGGTACCTATATATTAAAAATTCCACTTTTTATACATAGTTTCAGCACTAAACGCTGAAACGCCAATTCAAAATTTCGTAGAACACTAGGTATAACGCATAGTTAATCAATAATTATATTGAAGAATTATTTATTTATATTGGATATTAGTGAAATTTCACCACACAATCATTCCACTGCAGTACCCGCACTTCGCAATATCACGAGTCGAGACGAGTGCATCGTTTATATTTAGGATTCAGGACTTCTTGCATTTGTATGTTTTTTTGTAACGGTTATAGATTGTTCTTGGGACGTTATAAATTTGTTTTATAAATTGACGAAATGAAATACAAAGTTCGAATTTGCATACTTCACATATTTTAGGAATAATGTATATTTGAGCAATTTTTAGCATATTTGTGCATATTTCGTGTTTATTTTATTTTTATGTACGTAAAATCGTTGGAAAAATCAAATTTGGATCATTGAAAAATACATACATATACATAGATTTATAAGTCATAGAGAAGAAATCATATAATAAGTTGAATTATAAATCATTATATGATTTTGTATTGCTGGAAGTTCATGTATAATGCATACATGTAGCCTGTAGGTGCCTACGTTTTGGTTCCACACTGACATATTATGTAGATTACAGGCTCTATTTTCATGTCTAGTGCACGAAACCCATATATTAAAAAATAAATGCGTTTGAATTTCACTAAAAAAGTGTTTACGGCTTCACCGCACACGAGTTTGACTAACGTGTTTACAAAAAAATAGTGTTGTAAGTTTTTTTTTATATGGGTACCGATTGTGAATAAAAAAATGATTTGTTAGGTACTCTGTAATGAAACGGTAACAGTTTTTTAAGTTATTTTGTCATTCATATTAATTAATTCATTTTCTATTGTGTGCATTATATTTTTTTTTTATTCATAAAGTTACCCTCGGCGACATAGGCCATTGGGATGCAGTTAATTATTTACATTTCGATTAAGAACTTATTTCAAATAATATACAGATAAATATGTGAACAATTAATATAGGTTTTATATTTTATTTACTAGTTTTGCTTTTATGATGAATTCGATGGTGGCTGCAAGTGAACTTCTGTTGTATCCGAGAGATTCCGACAGGTGTTCCGGAATTTTTGAGGTCAATCTTGATTCGATGTATGTTCGACATTCCGTCATTATGTGTTTAATTGTAAGACAGGTGCCGCATGATGGGAATTTCTGTGTGCATTATACTGACCATTCTGTGTCAATTATTTTCGTGTTGGTGGAATGCGTATATATATAATCCGCTAAGCCAGCCAATATTATTAATTTTCAAACGATTCGTGGGTGTCGATAATTTTATAGTTAAAAACAAATTAGTTTTATTATATTTTTATGATTATTGAAAAAATATTTTTGGAACTTGTTTTATCCTAGCATTTTATAATGTGCGTGAATATGCGATGAAGGTAGTTTCAATAACAGCTGTTACAGTGCTGTTATTATTCTAGAGCGGGCTTTAACATTTTTAAGATAAAAACAATTTCATATAGCTGCAAAAGTGGTATGTAATATAATATTTGTGTACATAATAGGTATAAAGGTAACTAAATTCTGCAGTATGTTAATGATTTAAATGTCATGTTATAGCCCTAATGCAAAATATAGTTTTTTTCAAAATTTGGATATAGCAGTCTTTATTGATAATATTAAAAAAAAAAAAATTTTAAATTGTTGAATTTTGTATGAATTAGTGCAACTTATAATTACAAATTCGTAATATTTTACGATTTTCACAGTTTCATACTTTTTAGTAGATACTTGAACAAACTGCGAGTTGATTTTTTTACAATATTTTAATCTTGATATTTATTCTACGTACATATCTACTTAGTAGTAAGTGTGTTTTATTAATTATTAAATTATCAAATTAATGTAGTGAAAAAAAGTTAAAATTAAAACTAATGTTAAACACATTAGTAAAGCACCTGCATTATGTACCGATATAATTTTAGAATAAGTGTCGAATCACTTTGAGAGTGATGAAAGGTGGGGAGGGTGTACATTTTTTTGAAATTGTGGTTATGAATTCGTATAAATTGTATAACAATATTACTGGTGTAGTTTTTGAACTAAATTTCAAGCATGCAGGTCACGCAGCTTTTCCCAAGTGGTATGATAATTTGAGTCCAGAAAAACGCGGCTTGCTCATCGCTGAAATCAATTTTTTTTTGTGATGAAAAACACCGCAAAAGGTTGTTATTGTAATGAGCGGTACGAGTGCTGCTGAACAGTGAACACCCTCCGCACTGTTCATAAGTTTATATAAATATATTATAATATACATATAAGTGTCTCTGGGGTTATATTGTGTACGTTTCATCGTTCGTAATGTTCGTATATGTGTAGGTATGTTTATGACCATATTTTTTACTACCACTGTTTGAGATATTTTATTGATTTTTTTTCACTTTACCAGTGAAAATAAGGTGTTCTCGTCAATTATATAATTTAATTATATAATTTTTACAGGGCACAATAATATATATGTACACCGTATAAGGATATGTATTTATTATACCTACGCATCATAATACCTACAAAAAAAAGTTTGCTTTAAAGTCATATTTTTAAGAGAGTTTAAAGTTCAAATTTTTACAACGTTGAATATTCACCAGTTAACGATTTCTCATTGAATGATTTCTTTATTTATTGTAATTTAAGAATGAATTACAGTAAATACTTGATTTTTTCCCAAAAGTTAATTTTTAATTTACTATACATAGTTATATTTGAAAATATTTGGACTCATTTTGAACTATTTATAGACATTTTCAATTTTCAATTTTTTTTAGTTAAATAAATATCAATAAAAAATGTTCACTGAGTCAAAAAGCTTGACAATCTAATACAAAGTTTCTCATAAGTTGTCATACCTAATAGCAGTTTAAAATCATTTAAGATAGATAGGCTTGATTTTAGATTCTGGGCGGAGCGATGAATGTATTGATTTTACAATAATGTGTGTTTTTTTTATTTATTTTTTTTGTGTCTGTTATCACCTTTTGGGGCAGTAAAACTGCTTCGAATTTCTTCAACAGTATCTTTTCTGATAGGAAAGTGAATCTAGTTGGTACTTTGGGTAGTCAAAAGTTAAAAATTCTTAATAGTTTTCAAATGCGCAGGCAAAAACAAAAGAAATATTAAGAAAAAACGGGAATTTTTACGCAAAATCGGTTTTCAGCAAAATCGATTTTGGATTTTGGTACAACTCTAAAACAAATTACCACAGATACATGAAATGTTCACTGGTTATTAAATATATTAGCATTTTCTACAGAGTACAGACGATCAAATTACCAAATATTTTGAATCGTTTTGAACTGTTTGACGAATAATAGGTACCTATTCTTTTTACAGTTTTTTAGTTTTTTTTTTCTATAAATGTCATAATTTGTTGAGTCAAAAAGCGTTATTTTGTTATAATTAATCAACAAAATTATTTGTTGATACTTGAAACTTTTACAGTATATTATTATATTTTATACACACACTGGCATTTTAAAAAGCAATGTTTTAGCAAAAATTAATTCAACTTATTACATTATTAATAGTAAAATAAAGTACTTTAATAGCAATAATATCATTAAATATACTTGGTAATACCTATTGTATGTTGGCATAAGGTCTTCGCTCAGAATCATTTCTTATACAATGATTTTATATTACTGAATAAAAATTTAACGCGTTCATTACAGTGACCCGCACAGCATGTCCTAATGTACAGCAGAGCGATACCCACATGTCCACCTTTTTTTAATTAATAAAATTAAAAGTATTAATGAGTGCTGAGAAATATTTTATTACGTTTCGGATTTTGTTATTTGAATTCACGTAATAGGTATGGAGAGAGTTGAGAAGACGAATCTCTTGCGTGAGTGTAGTGTTGAGAATTTCATTTTAGCAACCCTTAATGACTCTAAATACTAATGATAATAATATAATAGTCTATTATACTTTAGTACCTATCTGGCTATCTCGCTATCTATAATAGACGGAAAATAGAAGCCACCCGAGATTGGGCCCGTAGTTGATTGATATTTTCTCAATAAAACAAAATACTATGTACGATAATACAGGACACTGTCATAAAAAACTGGCTAACTATTTCTTATATAAATATCTTTACAATATTAATAGCTCCCCCACCCACGATATTGTTATAATAGTTGCCTATTTTACTCCCTACAATTAACATGAGCAATATAACAAAATACAGGCAAAATATAGGCAAATTATATACAATATCGGGGTGTAATGATAACAATTTGTTCTCCACTATTTTAGTTCAGAGTGTCATATATTATCGTATATTGTACTAGATATAACATAATGAATAACGACAAATCATATCTATATTAATATAATAGTTACTGTAGTTTGCAGTGCTTGTATAAAAAATATTATAATAAACTTAACAATTTATTCACTGTTTCGAAGAAATATAAAAAAGTTTTGATGTTGTCGAAACCATTAAACTTAATATGTAGATATAATAAAACGCTTATATAAGTTAAAATTACATTTAAGACTTTGGGTCGAAAGCGTATAATATAATAATATTAGTTTTACATAATGGAATTTGCTATTTATTGCAGTTTAAAGTAAATTAGAAAATACCTTCATTATTATTACAAAATAATATACCTATACCCACCAGGTATTTTTTTTAATCTTTCAGTTTGCGTCGTGGTATTATTGGTGGTTATTATCTGGATCATAAAAAATTCAATTGATACGGCTTTGCATGATGTGGTGTTAAATTCCAATCATATCATATATTATATTCATAGGCAACTATTCGACACATTTTATACGTACTAATGTACTATTAGTTAATATTTTAGATTCTGAGCGGAGTGATGAATGTATTGGTTTTATTTAGATGTGTGTTTTTTTTTATTAAAATTTTTTTTTTTGTGTCTGTCATAATTTTTCGGGGCAGTAAAACTTTTTAGATTTTCTTCAATAGTATCTAGTTCAATGTGAAAGTGAATGTAGTTGGGAGGTAAAAATTTCTAATAGATTTAAAAAGCGCCGGAAAAAAAAAAATTAAGGAAAAACCGGAATTTTTACTCAAAGTCGGTTATCGACAATTTCGATTTTGGTTTTTGGTGTAACTCTAAGACAAATGATCACAAATACATGCAATTTTAACTGAATGTTTGTATTAGCATTTTTTTTATACTCCATAAAATATTTTGACTTGTTTTGTGATATTTGTAGGTTATTTTCTATAAATGTCAATAAAATATTATTTGTTGGGGAAAAAAGCTTTAAAATGTATATATAGCTATCGTAATATACTGTTACAATGACAGTTGAAAAATATTAAAAATACATAGCCATAATTTTTTTTTTATAAATATTTGAAGTTGGGAATTATAAAAATACGTAAAAATGTGCAAATTACTTTGAGCTATAAATTTATAAGAAAAATTTCACTAAGAAAACTAAGGGTGCATTTTCTGGATATTTATAATTATGAAGCAGTATAATAGCTTTTTAATCAAACATTTTTTATAAGTCATAACAATTTAACATTGAACATTTGAACACTTGCCAGAACTAATCGGCAGTGTGAGTGCCACCTGAAATTGATACAATCTTAATTACTATTTAATTTATTAGTTATAATATATAGTAAAACAAGTTCAATAAATTACTTGTAAAAATTTGTGTACTTTTGCATTATTTTCAGTTAGGTATATTTTTTAAATGTATAAACCAAAACCTTGGTATTTGGAACTGAAATCGATTTCAAGCCCCGTAATAGTGGTTCGTAAATCGTAGGTTGGAATTTGTCCAAATTAGATGTGGGCACGGGGTGGTATTGCTGTACTTTGTTTTGAAGTTTGTAATAATATTCGTAAATACTCCACGATAGTATTGTCATAGCGTAGAGTCGCTGCTGAATTTAATAATATGACCGCCGACCGGATTTCGTTGAGGATAGAAATAATAAATTGGGATACAATAGATAATGTTCTAAACATTTATTTGAACTAGAAATAATTCAATTGTCGAATAAAATTGTTTTATTCATTATACTCAGATAGTCAGGTATCCGAGGACAAGTCGTTATTGGTTTTTTTTATTTTAAACCGAGGTTTTGATATATCAAAACCAAACATTTTGGAGGATGTTAAGTTTGAAATTGGGGTTCTAATACCCTCTAACCACCCACCCCAATTGCGTATGTGATCAGTGGGTACGCTATTTACAATGTTACTTTGCAAGTTATTCGCCTCTATTAAAAATGAAGATGGAAAGGTTAAAATAATATGTTTGAAATTTGGATATTGACGAAAAAAAGAACTTCCTCATAAACACAATCTAAAAATTGGACCAAGGAGTAAGGACATTGTTTTTATCGCAAGAATGCTCAACAGCAATCTCTCTACCCACCCTGGGAGCCGATTTTCTCTTATTAATGTCATAACTTTTTTTATTCTATTGGAGATAACAATGATGATGAATAGTTTTACAATTTACCTAAATTTGAACTTTCAATCTTTTATCATCGATCACAGTTATGGTTAGACCTTTCGAAGCATCGTCCAGCGGTCGATTGTTTTATTAGAATTTTTTAATATATATGACCTAAATCAAATTTTGTAACTCGATGAGATTTGACGATTGACCACCAATCGTTAATATTATATAATGTTTAATAATGCCACACGTCTTATGTAACCGTTTACGCGTTTTAACTTAGAAAAAAGTTAACTTTTAGCAGTTAGTACTAGATTATTATCTCGCTCTAGTCGTTAATGGTTAGGCACAACTGCCTTACCAATATCAAAAATTAATTTTTTAAGTCTCACGTGTGCGTTATCGTAGAAAATAAATCGTTGCAGTTTTACTCGGTTTGCTGTATATGCACATAGGTACCTAACCACTGTGATTACTTCTTAAACATTTTTCTTTTAACTATAGTCACCAAGAATAATAACGTCAATAATGTAATAGGTATATAATATTTTATAAACGTAAATACGTAATACCACATCACTTTATCAATACAAACGAGGTACACGAGACATGGGTCGACGGAATAGAAATCTCGATTTCCCTGCAGTATATTATCTACATGGTGTTGGCACGCGCTTGTACGATGCGATAAAATTGCGTCCTTCCTTCTAGGGATTTTCGTTGTTTGTGCATTATACAGACATTTTAAATTCTATATATATATATATATATATTAAAAACGAAAACGGGTGGTGCTTCGGAGAAAAATAAACTTTTTATCAGCCCGCGCACTCTATTGTATTAAGAAAAATGCATTGCGACGATAGTGATGTTCAATGTATTGTATTCCGCCAACAAAAACATCTGTTGGCAGGCACAAGAAAATACAAAGGGTCGAAATAAAAACAGATATTTTACTTTTACACCAGTAATCTTATAATCGTATTTATTATATTTTGCTTTGTGGTTTTTTGATGTGTGTAGGTACTTACACATAGGTACACGTAAATAGAGTGATAGAAAAATAAATATACAGAACGAGAAACTGTTCACAATAGGATTTTCAGTAATAAATATACAATAAATTATACAGGTTAAGTTTTTTTATACTAATTTTCTCAGTCATTTGTTTGATTTTAAATTTGAATGTACCTACGTTTGTTTTTTGCTTTTGTTAAAATACTATCATATTATATGTTCTGCCCACTAAAATTTCGCAAAAAATCTATAAAATGTTACTTTTTTTATTTTATCTAACATTGTGGAAATATTTGACGCAATATCTGTGCACTATATGTCAGTGCCAATGTTAATTGCCAATTTGATATAACAGTGCAGATGTTCAGTAATAAATTGTTAATTGAACCTAATTCTCGGTGACTTCAAAGTTCAAAGTTCAAACGCGGTGATTCAACGATTTTAATTTATAATGATGACAGCCTACGATATAAAGATGCGATTTATTATAATAAATGTAATGTGAATTGCTTATACAGCACAATTCGTTCTTTTAATGATCATACGTTATAATAATTCCATGTTATTAAAAACAAGTATGGGCAAGACAATTGTATTACAGTTTATGTTATACATAAATAACTGTAGGTTTAGGTACAATATAATGTTATATTCAATGACACAAGTTAACGCTAATGGTACCTAACCTATAAGTTATACGAAGACAATATACCAAATAAATAACAATTAATTGATTGAAATGTTTTGTGGAATATTTTTTTGGTGGTCATATCAATATACTTGTAAATAAAGAATTTGCTAAATTTATATAGTTACAAGTCTAGAAAATATAAAGTTTACTGTTATTGAGATTCAATGTACCGATATTATTAAATGGAAATCAGAGAATAAAAAAACTCAAATGCAAACAAAACCAGACAACAGTATTGTATAATATTCGTCAAATAGTTATTTATAATATGAACCTAATACCCGTGTATCATTAATTTATAATTATTTCACATATTTAGTGCATGTAATGTATAATTAATTTGTACATTTATTTATATATACAATATGTCCCGAGTGTACATTAAGTTATGAAACAACTTCATTACATTTTTTATTACACTTTTAATTTAATCAAAACAATATAATATTATATGTTTCCAGTTAAATTGTGTATATAATTCAAGTCGATATCAAATTAAAATAGATTTAAAAATTAAAAAAATTACATAAAAAGTTGGTAAGTGTTGAAGATTGTCATCAAATGTGTGGTAAGTTAAATTACACACAACT
Organism: Nasonovia ribisnigri; assembly: GCA_027563435.1. Taxonomy (NCBI): domain Eukaryota; kingdom Metazoa; phylum Arthropoda; class Insecta; order Hemiptera; family Aphididae; genus Nasonovia; species Nasonovia ribisnigri. The sequence continues at coordinate 99,786 of JANEHU010001440.1, read as the reverse complement.
TAAAAAATAATTAGATTTATACTTTAAACACTTTAAAGATGAACTACTTTAAATGCTTAATTTATCAAAACTTAGGTTTACTATCATATGACGTCAGCCAGTCTCTTCCTTCGGTACGCATTGTATATATACATATTAGGGTGGTCCTTATTTTTAAACTTTCAAATCTTTTATAGAGCACCCGTCCATTTTGTTCATTACTATAAGATAATAATTTAGGTTAAATTTTGTGATGATATCTCACCCCCTTCACGTGCCGCAAAAGGGTTGAAAAATGACTAATGAAGGTTAATTTTCTGTTTTTCAAATTTTCACCGAAAACTATAAGTCCCACATAAAAATGTATAGAACTTTAATTATAGAATATTATATTACCTACAAGAAATGTTCTTACAAAATTTCTTGTAAATCCTTTATTTTCCGAGAATTTGTTAAACAACCAAATTTCATATTTATTTGGAAAATTTGAATTTTCTATGGTTATTCTAATATATTTGACATATGGTTGAAATTACAATAAAATCTTTTATATAAAAAAATGTTTAAAATATAATTTCTAGAATAAATTTATAAGTACAATTTGTATTAGACCAATAACTTTGTTTTTGCAGTAGGATTTATGAAATATTTTATTAAATAACTCTTTTTACCACCACGAAGAACCAAAAACAACGTAATTATTATTTTATTTTATCAATAAAAATAATATTACTTCATAATAATGTTTGATAAATCAAACAGATTATTTTATACCTAAATGTTTATTGTATAATCATTTCTTAAAACTACTTTTATTACAGTACATTATAGTACATTTATTAATAGCCTGCGTGGAAGCAACATCTCTAAATCTATTAGATTTTTTCATAAATCGAACTTCAATTCGGCTATCTCGTCAACGTTTTCGTGAGTTAAATGTTTCTAGAATAAAATTGAATTTTTCCGACTTAAATTTAAAATTTATAACTATACACTGGGATTCAAAAATTCTTCCCGATATAACTAGTAAAACAAATTGTTGATAGACTTCCTATTATTGCAACAGCTTCAAATACTGAACAAATTCTTGGTATATACATATATATAATTGTGTGTACCTAATCATCTTTAAATCGTTAGCGTAATTGTATTAATTTATTAATATTTTATAACTATAGCAAAGGAAAATATTGTTTTGACACATTTATGGGATATATTTGTATACATTAATATTATATATTGTCGCACATTGATAGCCCTTTTTAATGACTTTTTTTCCAGTTATGTGTTATTACTTATTATCAGTGCTCATATAAGTGCTTAAATATGTACTAAAAATACTAAAATATGAAAAAAATATTACATTTTATATTATAAAAAAAAAATGATGAACCTTTAAAAAAAAAAATTGAATAATATTTCATCAGAATTAATAAATGTATTGTGATACTAAAACGTTTTGAAGAATACAGTAGTCAAATAGACACAAACAAGCAAAATGCCATTTAAACTTCAAAATATGCCACCTACATAATTTAGCTCTTTGGTTTTCTGAAACAAATGTATAGTTCATAGATAGTCATCTCTAGGACCCTTAAAAAAATATGGAAATGCTAGAAGTTATGAGCCCTGCTTAATATATTTATATCATAAAGATTGCTGAAAACAGATCATTACCATTTGTTTTCAACTCAAAAATCTGTGTGTCGTCGATATTATGTGGCTCGCTGGATCCGAAAAATGTGGAATCGTTTTCGGCTTATCGTACATCACCATGGCGATCCCTTTATTAGACGGAACGACATCGGTCGAAATCGACGTCCCGAATTTTCGTTGTACGTAATTGACAATTGTTCTCTAAAAAACTGATGCATCGTTTGAAATTGTAGGGATTTAGAGAAATGCATCAGTGGGCGACATCACGAGCGACGTTCTACCGAAGAGTAGATTAGGTAATTCATTTTAAATTTAATGTTTCAATAATTTTAAATTGTTTGTATTTATACATATTAATATTAATATACGTTTGTACGAGGGTTGATGCACAGGAGGATTTAATTTTAGAACCGTTTTTGTCCGAAAAGGGGATCAGGATTCCAGGAATATTTATAATTAATTGGATTGTCTCTTTACGTGTTATATAGTAACAATACATAATAAACAAAGACACGCGATTTATTAAGGGTATAAAAATATAATATTATATTATAACGTCTATTTTGCAAAATAAATAGTTTTCTGTGTTACTTTTTAGTTAAAATAAAATAATAATTATGTAGGTAGTAGGTATCTTATATACTTGTATGTATAATATATATGTGTTAGAAGTGGAATAGTTACACAGGGGACCCCACGTTAAAATATGAGAATCTGAATTGAAAACAATATTATACAGGTTGAGTCAAAAAGAATACTACAACCTCGAAAATTCATATCGCGTGAATCGAACATGGTAGTGTGACTTGTTTGGGAAGTTCTGAAGTATCATTCAGTTGGTGAAAGACGTGGCTATAGGGTCATATCCATCGCTACGTAATGACTAAAGTGACCCTGTCACACCTGATATGCTACAGAGCAGGGGCGATTTAAAATCAATAAAACTACCATATTTATTGAAAATTTCAAGTATCTATGTTTAGTATAACAAAAATAAGAAAATCAATTTTTTTAAAAACTAGTTTTTGTAAATGTCCTGTTTTTCCATATTTTAAATTCTATGCGGAGTGGTGGTTGTATTGATTATACAATGATATGGGTTTTTTTTATGTGAATGTACGTGAGAAGTCAAAAAATTGATAGATTTTCCACTTTGAGGGGGTTTTTGATAGCAAATTTAATATAGTTGTGTCAAGATTGAAGATTCCTAGTGGTTTTCAAAAGCGGCGAGAAAAACGAAAAAAAAATGGCTACAACTCATTTGCGCACATTTACCTTTTTTACAACTTATTTGCGCACAAAAAAATAACTCATTTGCGCACAATTTACGAACAATAGAAACCTTTTTTCCAAGAAATGTATTTACGTATATGGTGTACATAATCTGCGTGCCTCCATATTTTCAATTTGGTCAACACTGATAGTGGACAATAATTATTATTGTCGAACAACATTTTCCTTCACCCTTTAAAAGGCTTAGGACTTTCTGTTTCATCATATTCTGATATTTCTGACTGGCAGGTTTAAAAATGTTGTTTTAGCTATTTATTTTAGAACAGCTTCCTTAGAAACATTATTCACAATTTTGTCAAATTACAATAAATTAGGTACAATCATTTTTACAAGTCATTAAAATTTACAAATTACAATAAATTAGGTATAGGTACCTACAATCATTATTCATTTTTACAAATGTAATTAAAATTTACAAATTACACAAATTACAGTTAATACATATTTAATATTTATTGGTACGCGTTTGCGTCAAAAATGTTATAAGATCAACTTTTTTAGATTTGTAATCTAAATATATTTTTTTCAAAAGATTTTGTTTTTTTAATATTTTTTTTCTACGGGTATTTTCTTTATTTTTTTTAATGAATTTATTTTTAAATCAGTGTCAACTTGAATTTCCATGAGTATTTGAATGATTTGATGAATGTGAGGGTGGGGGGGGGGGTATAAAATTGACTATTGAAGTGCATGTGAAAGTTTTCAGCTCCGTTCATTGTTCTTGGGCTATCGTCTGGTTCACTAGTCCATAATTCTGGCCCAAAATCAGCATCGAAATCAATATAATATTTTAAAATATAGTCCGAAAAATCCATACTTTCATTACTAGGAGCTATTGAAATTAGCTCTGTAAATGCATCCGGAACTTCATCAGAGTTTAGATAAGGTAAACCAAAAAAGTATTTAAGCCACCTTCCGATTTCTGAATCATTATTCGAATATTCTTTTAGTAATATTTTTATTTTTTTTTCAAACGCCTGAACTAACTTTGTGCTAAATGGAATGTACAATATATTATTTTGCGGACAACTCTGAAGAACAACAATATGAGCAGCTTTTTCGAAATCTGTATGAAATATTTTTACACTTAAGTTTTTTCCTATTAACTGCATTGACAAGTTCACTATGGTTTTCCACATGGACACATGTTGATACTTGTTTATTTTTCAAAAAACAATATACTAAAGGTAAACAATAATAATTTGTGTAAACATGAATTATATACAATTGTATGAAATGTTTTGGTGCGTACGTAAAAGTTCCGTCACCAAATATGTGTTCATTATCACAAAGCACTTTCAAGTTATTCTTACAAGTAAATAAAATAACAGAATTATCGTCACTTGAAAAACAAAATTTATTACCTTTATGCAACAACGTTTGTTTCATCTCTAAAATTGTTTTAACGACTCGTCAATGTTTGATGGTAGCGTGGGAAAATGCTTTTTTCGTACATAATATACTCGTATTGAGCGACGGATCAGTTTCAAGTCACCATGTTCCATGTTCTCTGCAACATCGGTATTTTTTAGTTCTTGGCGTATTAATTTGTTTGGACGGGTATGGAGATCATTTTCTGCCTTTCTTTTCAGTTTTCAGTGAGCTCCTTACAATTTCTCTTGAAATAACCTGATCTGAATATGCATCATGTTTATGGTCCGCGTTAGATTGATCGACAATTTATTTAGTTATTATTATTTACAATAATACTAGCATTACAAAATTTATTAGTACACCGATAATTGAAATTTCCATTTTTTAATTCCCTATACTCTCGAAATTTGAATTTGTTTAATATTTTACAACGTTTTTCTCTCCGTGTTAAACAAATTCCGTCCATTGTTATTACACCGCAAATCGCAATCGGAGACTAAACTAAGTAGGTTCCGAATGTACCTCACTAAGTCACTAATGATTAAGTATAAATTAATCAACATTTAAGCACAAAAACTAAAAAATAAATAAAATAAATTGTTTGTACAACACATTTCAAAGTGTATACCTAATAAATAATCAATTAATATAAATGTAATAATAAATAATGTGTAAATTGTAAAAATAATGTATAATTATGTAGTCTTAATTAATTAATTAGTCTGCTTAGTAAAAATATTAATAAAAAATATTATTTCAATGTAACAGTGGTCAAACTTAGATTTGTTCACGTTAATTACTTCGTCAGTACCATCTTTTAAAGATTTTTTAGTAATTAATTCTTCAGCAGAGGACGTAGTAGTTATTTCCAATTTTTTTTTTTATTTGGATGAAACGTGCTCTATTTTTACTTATATTGTGACTTGCAATTATTTCTAATAACATGGTAGATCGTTTTTGTTTAGTGATTTTAATAATTGTTCTTTCAAAGCTTTTATCCCTGACATTAATTAGACAAATCTAATCGCTTGCACTGTTTCCCTTCAAGATAACAATATTTTATACTTTTATGCAAAGTTTCTAAATACATATTTGTATTAATTCCCAAATGTTTCCTATTAAAAAATGCCCATTTTTCTACTCTTGTTGAATAGATACTTATAAAATATTTTCTAGAGTCCATTGTATCAGCATCATTAATAAGTTGATTTATAACCTGTGAGGTTTTGCTGAAAAAGCTTTCTCATCTGTTTCGTGCAAGAGTGCTCTAAGAGTTTTAAAAACAATGGTTTTTTTTGTCATGTGAGTGAATTTTATTTAAATTTTTTGACCAGTTTCTTAGGACATGCCATGTACATAATAATTGTTTTTCAACAGATCCCTTCACACAATTCCATGCATTATAAAACGCGGGTTCATCATCGGACATGAAAATTGATGGATTTATTATTCCTATCGTATTTTTAATACATTGGAAATAGTGTTTATATGTAGCTGTATCACATTTGTTTGAGAAACAAAAAGCTACTGGAAATCCATTGCCATATTCATCCACAACGACTAATGAGTATAATTGAAAATTATAACAATTCAATCCATGTGTACCATCTATACAAACTTTGTCTTCACCAAATTTTAAAAACATTTCTGATTGAAAGTGTGTCATAAAGATTAAGCAAAAATCATTTTTATCTAAAATGTGGGACATTATCATCATCTCCCCTTGTTCCTTATAATATAAACGAGTCATATCAATTAATTATCTTTTGTTTATACAATCTTTTTTTATTTTTATGTCGGATTTTTTAGCCAGTTGTATTGTACTATATTATATTATTTAGACAATCTTTTATTTAAAATTATATTTTTACTTAACTTGTTTTAAATATTATTTATTATTTTTTTATTGAAATTAAGATTAAAGACTTTTTAGTTGACGTACAGTTTTTACAAAAATAAAAAATAAATAAATATGAACAAAAGCTAAAAAAATATTTGAACTTCAAATGTTCATCAAAATGTAATTTGAGGTAGACATTTTTTTTTTGAAAAAGTTAAGTTTGCCAAACTTGTGAGGAATCTTGAATAAAATTTTCAAAATTTTAGGTCAAAAAAGAAAATTTTTTATGAATTTCTAACTCAAAATAATATACACATTTTCGTGATTTCATCAAAATTTCCACTTTAAATGGTTATAAAAAAATGTCATATAGAAAATACTTTTATAAACATTCAGTTAAAATGTCATGTATCTGAGGTCATTTGTTTTAGAGTTACACCAAAAAAATCAAAATCAATTTTTTCAAAAATCTATTCGCGTTCCAATTCTAGTTTTTCCCGTCGCTTTTGAAAACTATTGCGAATTTTGATCTCCCAAATTCACCAACTATATTCAATTAACATCGATCAAGTACTGTTGAAGAAAATTGAAGCAGTAAAACTGCTCCAAATGCTGATGACAGACACAAAAAAAAAAAGGGGGTCAAGTAGATGTCGCTCCGCTGTACAGTAGGCTACAAATATAGATCACTGTATAGGTACTATAATGGATGGTATTAAATTTGAATTCAATGATATAATATCATTGTATACGAAAAACGATTCTGAGCGGAGACGGTATGTCAGTCCTAGATATTTTAAATTATATTGATATTGTTAATTTACGGTAGCTGCTAAAGTTATCAGTGATGCTATAAAAATATTATAATATATACTTTTACTCGTTAAAATTGATTTTAATATGTAATATCGTCCAAATTTGAACTTAAAATGTCTGTAAAAAATAACTGTGTTTAAATATTTTTTAGATTTTTTAATTACAGTATGTACTATTTATTAGAATCTTTATTTTAAATTTTCAATCCTTAGTTATAAAAACTGACCATTTTATAGTTGTTTAATTACAATGATTGATAATTTTCGAAATTTTGATGAATTTGGTTAAAATTCGAACTTTAAATGATTATAAAAAAATGTGTGCCTATGTATTTTTAATATTTTTCAATTGCTATTGTAATAATATATCAGGAGCCTTGTATTAAATTTTCATTATTTTTGGCCCAACAAATAAAATTTTATTGATATTAATAGAAAAAAAAACTAAAAAATTTGAAAATTGAAATCGTCCGTAAAAAGCTGAAAAACAGTCAAAATATATTAAAAATTAGATGGAGTATAGAAATAGCTTATATAAACATTCAGTGAAATTTTCATGCATCTACAGTTATTTGTTTTTGAATTGCAACAAAATAAGAAAATCGTTACATGAGAAATCGAGTGAATATCGAATCTTGTACAAATTTGAACTTAAAATGCTCATAAAAATTTATTATGACTTGCTTATAAACTTTTTTTTATTGATAAAATTAGGCAAACTTATGAGGAATCTTGTATTACATTTTAAAATCTTAGATTTAAAAAGAAAAATTTTTATGAATTTCTAACTCAAAATAAATTGCACATTTTCGTCATTTTTACGTATTTTGTCAAAATTTGAACTTTGATGACCTATAAAGAAAAATTGTGACTACGGATTTTTAATATTTTTCATCTGCCTTTGAAACTATATATTAGAAGCCTACTATTAAATTTTCTACTAGTTACTACTAGGAAATTTTAACTTTTGACCCCCCAAAGTACCAACTAGATTCACTTTCCTATCAGAAAAGGTACTATTGAAGAAAATCGAAGCATTTTTACTATCCTAAAACGTGATGACAGACACAAAAATAAAAAAAAAATTAAAAAAAAACACACATCATTGTAAAATCAATACATTCATCGCTCCGCTCAGAATCTAAAAAAAAAATAAAACACATCATTGTGAAGTCAGTACATCTATCCCTCAGCTCAGAATCTAAAATAATAATGATAAAAATGAGTAAAAACAACATTTTTTTTTTGTAAATATCTATATTTTTTAATAAAACGATTGGTTTATACATTTTTAAAAATCAGCCTGTTTATATCTTTACTATTAAAATATTATTTTCCGAAATCAAGTTTAAAATTGGAAAGATATTATTATTTACTGTATATTATATCATGCTTCAATTTATTATTACTATAATAATAGTATCAATTCAAAACTTGTCTTAAGATAATGAAAAATAGACCCACGATATATTTGTAGTAAAGTTGCCTATCTCAGATAATCGTAGTTTAGTTATTCAAATGTATTACGTGGACAACGTTTTTGTTAATATTTCTTATGAGACTAATTTAAAGTTATTGATCATTACTTATAAATTATAATCAACATAGGTGGACATTTTAAGACCTATCTGAGTTTATTCATTTTTCAATGGATAAAATATTATTAATTAATTAACTCTGTAGCAATAACTTTCATAGCACGAAGTCAATATTCCTGAACTATGTATTATGTGTATTATATTTTTATTATTATTGTTTTTAATCAAAAACAGTATTGAACAGAAATTGTATAAAAATGGAAAACACTAACAAAAGCCTTCTTTCGGATCGTTTTTGCACTATATGCATTTATATTTTTGTTTTGTATTCGACTGTGTATATAATAATACTATTCAATTTTTCCTATTGTATTTATATATGCTATGTTAGTAAGTTATCTGATACCTACTTGAAAGTCCAATTCAAAAGTCAAGCTATATCACAAGTCACAACGAGTGTTTAAATAACGTATAGGTATTAAATTAAGTTATTATTATAACTGCATTTGCTGAAATCAATGATGATTTTTAAGTATTGCAATGCTATAAATAAGTGTAGACATATTGTAATTTTAGTGTACCTATTTAATATTGTAGAATATTGATATTTTTTTTTTTACTGAATATTAGATAAAGTAGAAGACGAAAAAGTATGGATGAAAGCAAACGACATTTTGGTATAAGAAAATATTAATAACTGTGTTTGTTAAAGACAAGACAAATATACACAATAATATTTTGTTTTATTAATATTACACAACCCTCCATAGACTGTAGTGGCATAAATCATAGAATAGCTACTATATAATATAATTAACTGGAGTACAAAGAATGTAACATAGCGTAATATTTTCATGCAAGCAATAGTTGAAAACAAATACAATTTTAAGTTTAATATCAGTTAGTCTAGTAGCTGTGTAATGAAATATTGAAATGTATAATATATATACATTTAACTTATTTATATGTATTTTTACTATTCTATGCTACTATATAATATTATAATTTACACCATTTGTATAATGAAACACTAAATCTTATCATTTGTACGCATCATTAGATATATTAATACACTATACTTCAATATAAAATATTATTATATATATATAATCTGTACGCCAACGCAAACAAATCCAGGCCTGTTTGTTTGGTAAAAATAAAACGTTAATCGTATAAATTCAGCTATGTGCACAGTTTGTTTTACCTAAAAATGTGTCATAACTGAATTAATTCCACCATTTAATACGATATAGGTAAACCACCGTTTGTGTATGGTTAATTTATTTATCTACGACTTGTATACATCATCCAATTTGTACACGTGAAAAATAAAACACTGACAAATACGTAAAACAGATATATGATGCTTATTGTGAAATCCCACGCATTATCATATACGCGTGACATATGGAATTAATTTAATATATAAATATTCGTTTGGAAATTGGATTTGTAAACATGCATAAATTGTTCGCAGCAATACGAAAACCTAGTTTACTGGGTGATGTAAAAGAGAGCCAGAATAGTCGAACGCTTTAACTCTAAATGACTAAATGTATAAAAGTGAATGAGATGGGAAACTTTAATAATTTTGTGACGAATATATTATAATATAATAGCACAGTAATAATAATAATAATAATAATAATAATATTGTTATTATGTATAAGTATGTAAGGCATGTCTGCAGTTAATAACACAGTAGGCCTGTTGCAGGGACCGCGGCAACGTATACAATAAAATAGCATAATCGTCATCGTCGCCTGTGGGCTGTGGCAGATCAATACAATTCGAGATTAAAATTAAACAAAGCATATTATAATACAAAATATATTATATGAATTTACAATTGACTATACCTTTGCAAGCATTATTACCATAATAAATAATAACATTTACATTATGAACTAAAATAAGAATTCATTGCATCGAACTTTAAATAACCGTTATAATATATTGATATGTTTTTTTACTTAAATAGTCGATTCAAATAAAAATAAAAATAATATATCAAAACACTATTTTCAACAGACCAAAATTGTTTTAAGCACAAAATACTGATGATAAATAAAATATATACCTACACCAACTTTAGGTACGATTGGTTATACCGCACATAACGTGAGCTCGGGCGGACACATAACACTCGTTTTTGGCAGATTAGAAAACCTTTACAACATATTATAAAAGTTAATGAACCCACAACAATAGCTAGAACGACGAACCACATCGAATACGTCGCTAAATGTGCGTGTATACCAAATTTGTAGGTCATTTTTCGTTTCTGGCGTGTTATCGTCTTTTATTATTTTTTCGTATTATTATTCTTTATCAATAACCGAAAAACTACAGTATTTTGGGGCACCTGTTTCAAGGTATTGTACCAATAAGACAGTAGTTGTTACTATTGTGGAGGTACTTATACCGTATAATGTACATTCTGTGTGACTATATATAATAATATATACCAACAAGGTGTTTCATTTAACAGTATAAAACATTCACAATAATTTCGGGAACTATTTTGTTTTCAACATTTATTTATTTTTGTTAAAATTTGGTACCCACGTCTTAGATCATATTATGTAGATACTCTCTTTTTTGTCACCTTTGTGCTTAACGTGAAATCACGATTGACTTTTAATTATTAAGTACGCCTATATTTTTGATTTTAAAAACTAGATAAGAATGATTTTCAATAAATATTGAGAATAAGAATAGGGTATTTTTGATGGTTGTATAACCGTTTTTATTTTTTAAATTATTATTAATTAGCATTTAAAGTTCAGCTTTTATGCAAACTTTATATTATTATGATAACTAAAAAAAAAAGAACTAATCGTTCAGTATTCAATATATTAATTAGAAAGTAGAAATATTATTCATTGTAAAAAGAATTACCCTGTAGATGCACATGTGCTACAAACGGGTGGTTAGTTTTGTAATAATAGGTTATATACTTATATGTAAATAAAATTATAAAGTGTACATTATAGTTACACCACCACTTTACGCTCTGAGGCATATACAGTTCTATCATTTTAAATTTTTATATTATTTAATTTGACTCAAATTCGTGTAAACATCGTATAGCTAACAAAAAAACCAAATGGTGTATAATACAATGCTGATACACGCGGTTTTTATATTATTTTATTATATAGCGTAGACAATGTACCGCCTATTTTATATAGTATAATATTATAATATAAAGATATGTAAATTGTAAGTACCTACTACATTTTATTTGTATTTATTAAAAATAGTGAACAATACGCAAAGGAACTCGCAATATCATGCGACTACTATGTATGTATATATGTACATATTACACATAAATGCATGCAGGAAACAATTTGATTAAACATTTAAACTTTAAATTCTATTATTACACCGTCTTAGGTATAAAATCATAAACGAGATTGTATGCCATAACAAAAATCTTCTAAAATGAAAATGCGTGTAGACTTGACGAAAAAAAGGTCTATGGCGCACCGATACGGAGAAATATTTATTAAAAAAGTTCAACTGCAGAATGAATTGTAACGTAAAAAAGCAACTTGTTGATTTTGAGGGTTTAGTATGATATTCCTTTTTTTTAAATAAAAATGATGACGTAATAATTTTAATTTGGTCAACGTACGTACATATTATAAGTACAATATTATATATTATTTTAAACAATGCCATTATATCATCGATATATTATTTTACGTAGAAATCACAGAAGTAGGTATAGAAAAACAGTTATAAATTAAAAATTATTTTCTACTTCATTATTAAATGTTAAGTCAAAAAGTAAATAGGTAATCACACGATTTTTATAAGTTTGCATGTTCTTCTATTGTATTGTTATTGTTATTTACTTATACCGATCGTACCCAATGTATAAGAGCACAAATTTATCCACTTATAACAATTATTAATTAATAACGAATCCATCAGATTTAATTAAAGTATTTAGTTACATGTATGTACTAAAGAGTGAGTAATAATATCTCGTTACATATAAAATACGAATGTGTACTGATGTAGTAATTATATAGGTAATATTTTGACTAAAACGAAAAAAAAATATTTATTTGATTTAATCTAATTTGCAGTATTTCAATTCGATATTAGTTATTATTAGTTGCGAATTATATAATATGTTTTGTTTCCGATGTTTTCGGATAAAATTAATGAATATGGTATAGAGAAAGAAGATAAATCAATAAAGAAGACTTGAACCGAGTACCTACTTTGTGGATACCTATTTTGAAGAATATTTTTCAGTTTCAAACTGTACAATTTAGTTACATGTAGATTGGTAGCTATACAGACATTGTAAAATGTAAATAATGATTAATAACCATATTCGTTATAATATATTATGTTTGTATACTGAACTATTGCAGTTGGTTTGTAATTATTATACTGCAATAATCGTTCAGCAATATTTGTAAAACTTAAGTAGAAAGCAAAAGTTATTATAAAAATATATATTTTTATTATTTATAATAAAACACAATATATTGAATTTTGTATACACTGACTGCTACATACTCAATTTCAGTAGGTATATAATTTATAATATACTGTCGTGTTTCAATTATTTAATTTGTATACGCCCACGGTCATAAATAACTATATTATAATCAAGAAATAATGTCAAGAACCATTCAGTGTAATATATTTTATGTACCTACTCATTTATAAGTTTTACAATATTTATTCCATGAAATGATTACAAAAGTATCTAATAATTGTTCAAATCGATTGGAATACCTTCAACTGCATGTCTCAAAATGGAATTGAAATGGTCACATTTTATTCTGTACATAAAATCTAAAGTTGTTCTTCGAAATTACATTAAGTATTCACCAGACACTTATATCAACCTCTTTAAAATGCACACAAATTTAAAAATTAATCTAAACAAATTTAAGGTGTATATTTTTATGTGTTTCAATTAGAATATTATAATTATTAAAAAATTATTTATTTTAATGATGGTCAATGGTCAAGGATTTCCCTAATAACAATAAAACTTATATACTATTTAGTATGGTTATTATAATTTAGAATAATCTTGAGAAATTTCATTTTTATCGTTTTATGGAATATTGGTTAAACTTACCTGTTTTTGGTAAATATAAGGTTAAACAGCATATCGCAGTAATTATTAATATATTATTCGAACAAACTTTGAGATGGTTTGTATTTAGGCTTAGTTTTTAGTTATTGAACACAACTTATTAGATACATATTTTTATGGTTAACGACAAAGAAAAAAACATGCAAAGATACTAATTATTTCATTATAAGGAGTTAAAAGAGAGAAAAGGGAAATAATAAGATCTTTGAAAGTTGGAGAGAGATCCAGGGAGAAATATTTAGATTATGTCATGGTACAGTATTATTACAGCAGTTGGTTAGCTTTTTGTTTTGTTGACTATCTGTTGAATTTTATCAGATTTACAAATTTTTATGTAGTATGACATTCATATTATGAGATTGATATTAATAAGTGTATTGAAATAATAAATATACATACCTATAAAAACATTAGAAACTTTGATGCTTTGCAAATATTATCTGCTAAAATCTAACAGGAATGATAAACGTGGTCTTTATTTGAATTATTTTTTTTATGTACCTAGGTATAAAATTATATTTATTATTAAACACAAATATTAATAACCCTCCCTCTTCCAAAACGTTAAAATTTAATCAAATATCCTCTAACGGTTATTGCTTGTACGGTCCATAGTACCTATAAGTCACCATGCAAGCGTATCTACAAGGAAACCCAAACATTTTATATATATTGTACATTTACTGTTTACGTTTAAGAATATAGTGTTCTATAATATAATATAATAATATAGTCTTCTGAAAAACGTATAAAAAAACTATATTTATATATAATATTATACAGAATAATCGAGTCTTCATAAGACAACTATGACGCGCGCACCCGAACATAAAAAAATACTTAATAAAAAAAAATTGAGGAAACCAGCCCTCGAGGGTATAATACACAATGCGAATGACTTCACATTCTCAGTACGTACTGCAGCTTGGTGATGCAGTATGTGTTCATATATTATATTTGGAACAATAAGTATCTCATAAAAACACATTAGAATATAACATTTCAAAGGAATTGCATTTTTGTTATCGAGTGTAGTTTTCAGCACAATTTTATCATGTTCGATGAATTATAAATATATACCTATATAATATTAAACATCCATTTTTCCCAAATACGATTTTTCATTATTTTAGTCAGTGATAAATATTATTTGCCAAAATAAAATACGTACGTTTGTTTGAATCAATGCATTTTCCAACACGACTTTTTTTGTTTCGTTATTATTTTGAAAACAGATTAAATGCATGTTAATACTTTCCAATGACAGAAATTCTGTCACAGAATGGTGTGTTTATTTTATTTGAATTTCAAACACTATAGCTGGCCACTCGCAGTTTTTAATTTAGAAATAGAACTAGAAAAGCTGCAGCTCGTTTACATGGTAACATTCTTACATCTCCCAGAAAACACTTAGGTATTGCTGTAGTAAAAATGTTCTACACAATTTCGTGTTTGGTGTGATTTTAATCGAGAATCGATTCCGAACGTATTCCAGAAAATAAAATAAAAAACCAATTATTCAATATTTACAATAAAATGTAAATTTTTAATTAATTAATTCACAATTTTTTATTATCATTGGTCTATTATTATATATTTTCTAATTATTCACAGGCATGTTTGGTAATAAATAAATGCAATTATTGTTTATACAATTTAATTGAATAATATAGACTATTATGGGTTTATAATTGTAATTTTCAAATAATATACTCTGTTAATATCTCGTTTATTACGTGGTTTAGTGGTTATAAGTTATAAAGAAATAATTTAAATCGTTATTTAAATTTTGTTTTGAATGTTATGAAAACAGATAATATTTTTGAAAATGTAGGTATACAGGTAGTTATATCTAAAAGTTATTATAGTTTATTTGGCAACACTTCGTCGACAAAAAGGTGGTCTACACAATAATTAAAAGGTACATTTATATTGGATAGAATTCTCATTCAAATTTTAAATCATTATATTTTTATTTTTAAATCTCTAAGCTACAGACGAAGTACAACAATTATTAACTTGGAAAAAATGCTACCTTAACTATTACGTGCCATTAACGCAAATATGCAAATGATAAATAATGAATTAATAAAAATAAAATATCATATGACTAATATTGTATTTTAAATATTCAAAATGAACCATTTTTATAATATTTTAGATTCTGAGCGAAATAACAAATGTTTTGATTTTACAATCATGTGTGTATTTTAAAATTTTGTTTTTGTGTCATCTTTCGGAGCAGTAAAAATGTTTCAATCATCAACTCCAATATCTTTTCTGATAGAAAAGTGAATATAGTTGGTACTTTTTTATTCGGGGGGGGGGGAAGGAGGAGAAGGAGAAGGAAAATGTTAAATTTGAGAAAGTCGAATATTAACTTACCGTAGAATTGTTTGAATACGTAAGTTTTCAGGATAAATAGTAATGGCATAAAATGAATCCAAATGTTTTTAAAATATCACTTTGTATAATATCAAATATAATATTATACATAATAGTTTCAAATCCTTATGAAAAATATTTTTGAATTACAACAAAATAACTGAAATCGTTATTCTAATTCTATACAAATTTGAGATTAAAATGCCTGTAGTAAAAAATTTTTTGTTCCAGTATGAACCACTTATGAGGATGTTCGTTGTTCAAACCTTCGCTGTAAAAACACTTGGGGCTTAAATCCTTCCATGCATCTTTTATTTTGATGTTTGAAAAAAATGGCAAGGCCCCAATTTTTCGTGATTAAGGTTAAAATTTAAATTATTTACATACTTTAGGCCCAATCCTAATGTATGCATTTTTCTATTAATCAATCGTTGTAAATAAAAATAAAGAATCTGAATGTTCAGCAAGAGGAAAATTATTTTTTATGGTATTTATTATAACTAATTCGTAGTCTGTAATTTTCACCACTGGCGTTGGCTTTACTGACAACTCAACTAAAATAGCAGTATAACACATTTGTTGATAACCGTTTTACCCTTCTCTCATTAATTGAATATAGGTGGTGCCAAAATAAAACGTAGATAAGTACCTAATTGGATTATCGTTGTTTCAATCACGACGTAATGTCAATAATAATAATGTACAGATGTCAGGTAGTGTTACTATAAATATGATACTGGGAGTTACTATACCAATTTGGACGTACACTAAAATTTTATTTAGCTCAATTCATTATAATATAAAAATTTTTTTCTAAAATATAGTTTTTCTAAATTTTAACACTTTCTAAAATATGGTTTTTCTTATTTTTGACCTTTTAAAAGTTACTTACTTTTCTAAAACTCATTACGGAACTCTATTTATATCGTATACCGACTACTGTATCACTAATGGTAAAACATTAAAACAACTATAATATTATAGGCAGTAAAATATATATGCTGAGAGATCATCTCGGCTCAGAATCGCTTTTCGTTTGCAATTATTTATTATTGAATTCAAATTTAACACCTACTTAATGGCGAGGAACACTTGACACCTACTGTACATCAGAGTGGTTATACATACTAGCCCACTTTTTAATTATCGACATGTCAAAAATAGTATCAAACCATCAAATTTTTAAGACCACAAAACTTATGTTTATACATGGGTTCAAGGATACCTATAGGTATACAACTCAATTATAAGAAATAATAAACTGATAAAGTGAGAACAATAATAATCATTATACAAGCTCGAAATTCATCAGTACAGCAAAACTAATAATATTTATTTTTATTTAAATTTTAAATTAATATTGATCTCTTATACTAGAAAATCAGAATTTGAATGTACCTACTTATTGTTTGAATAATTTAATCAGAATTTGTAAGTAAATTACCCCATCCTCCCTGATAACCCTATACAATGTAGAGTCTACATCGTCTGAATAGATTCTGATCTCTGATGTCATGATATCTTAAATTATAATTTTAACAAGTTCTGAAGAGTTCTATCAATGAATAACCTCTCTCATCAAGTTAAAATCTATTGTTCATTTTTTACACAAATATAATCATATTTATATTTTCTTTTTAATTACATATTGTAATTTTTCTAAATAATAAAACTACCCCTATATTATCCCTGAAAGTTTAGCCATCAGGCTAATTTAAACTTTTTGGAATTTTTATGACACTATTAGCTAGTCTGTGCTCCATTTTGTAAGACCTAATCAAAAACTTGTAAATTTAAATTTTAAAAGTTCCTAAATTGGATGTTCCATTTAAATATTATGTAATTGTATTTAGTTAGTTATAATATTTATAATTGTTTCATTTAAGTTTTTTTTTTATCAAGCTTCATTCTCTTATATAATTAACTCAATTACAGCTTATCTCGAAGACCAACTGTTATTTTAAGTCCACTTTATCCATAAAGTTGTAAAATACAGTAAATTGTTATAAAGTAAACCACTTATAAAACATCACTTGCTTAGGTAATAATCTTAAAATGTTAAAGTGAAATTGTAAGAATTGTATAACATACAAAGTATCATAAGATAATTAATATTGTTAGTTAAGGTTTTAATGATATTTTAGGTGTATCTATTTAAAATATGACTGAGTATTGGAACTTGGAATCATTATTTAAAGCCTTTAATGTTAAAATGTTATTAAGTTAGTAATGTTGTCGTTATTTGTGAAATAATATCATATATCTACCTATATTTCATTGTTGTTTAATCATAATACTCTTTTAGAGTTTCAGATTTTTCGAATACTTAATTGAGACATTTTTTTCAACACGTTTAGTGCTTAGATGAGATCAAATTACTAAAAATAAAAATATTAGCAAAAAAAAAAAAAAATGGTCATTATTTTTTGAAAATAATACATGTTGCTGAAATTCAATCTTCAAACGCTGAAAAAACTTATTTTAAATGATTTGCGAGGTTTTTGAGCCGTGGTGGGAGAAATAGAGAGCAAAATTGTATTAAAATCAATGAACTTTCAGAACTGCCAAAAATTAAAATTTCTTTAATATAAAATTGAAATGTAATATTAATTATTCAGTAGGTACGCCTTAAATATATTACAAAGTGAATTAAAAACAGAGATATGATAATCTTATATACCTACATCAAAGTTGTACCTAATATAGTAATTAAGTTTACATTATTATATATTATGTTTACTAGTGATATCTAATTACGATACTCGATATTCTTGTTAATCAATTGCTAAGTATAGAGACTGAGATAATTGTTTTATTATAATCAAGTTAATAATTTATAAATGTATTGATTTATTGCAAATAATTCAAATATATTATACGTATTAATTAGTTACGGATTTACAACTGTTTAAAACTAAACTAATCTGACTGTTGACACAGGGAATGGAAGTTTTTATTTTTGTTTATGGTGTGTTTTGTTAAGCAAAATACATAGTTTGAAAAGTTAAAACTGTATTATATAGTGTAGTTTATAATTTAAAATTTGTATCGTCACTGGTTAGTAAAATCTAATAAACAACGATTTACTTATATTATATTTTTACATTTGTCTTGAAATTATAATAAATAAATGGAAACAGTATTTTTTCCGTCTTGTCAAACATACAAAAACAAATGCAATAATTATCAATATATCACGTAAATTTAACCACACAAAATTGCAAAATTATGATGTTTTAATTATCCCATTTATATGATGGTATAATATTGTAATGGAGTCCACAGACCACAGTTTGAAATTCAATAATCTTTAATTTATAAATATTACATTTATTATTTTTATCTTATATTCGATCCTAATACCTAATGACTTTAATAATAATTATTGACATATGAATCTTTCTGAAAATGTATAACTCGCAGGATAGTTTTGTTCTAGGATGATCGTGTTCATATGCATAATATTCGTATAGGTAATAATAATTATTATGTTACGTATATAAAATGACACCATTTCGATATGGGTCAGCTGAAAACAATTAATTACTTCATGTATGCTATTATGACATCTATATAATATACATATTTCAATATTTGTGTAATACATATGTAGCGGCTGTGTGTATGTCAACAGCGTTTAGCTGGAGTGATATCAATTAGGGTTGTTGGCAGCTTCAATGTGATCCACATGTACGCGAAGGGATTATCAGCTTCGACTGATCGACATCGGAATGAGACGGATCGTTAAATATATTAATATAATTATACCGTGAGATTATTTTAACGTAAGACACTTATTATTTAAAAAACTATAGGAATGTTTTTATACATTTTATTTATACATTCCATTATAATTATTGGAGTACGATGTACAAAAATCGAATTTAGAATAAGTTAATTAAAATTAAAGTTTCAAACACTCGGAAGAATATTGTGCTTTGGTTGGTTAGTGTATGCTTAATGTTTCCGTTCGAAAAAGTAAAAACCTAAAAATTATTATAATAAAAATAGTAAATATTGAGTGTCTTACGTTCAAAGTATCACCTAGTATAATATATTATTGCAAATATTTTATATATATATATATAAAGGCATGGCGGTATAGAAAAATACATTTAACATTTTTTTTTATATTTATTGTTTGAGGGGCATTAATTATCATTATCTGCATTAAAAATGATTATACCCCTCTCAATTCGAAATGTCTACGCATACGTCACTGATTATTCACTGATTTATCATAAGTTAACGGAAATCGACTGGAAATTCCCTGTAATGGGTTAAATGTATGTTATGGTGGTCGACCTATAAATATATAAAATATTCCATGTACATATCTCTAATATTCTTTATTTATACATTTTTTAATTCTGAGCGGGGCGATAAATGTTTTGATTTTACAATCAATGTTTTTTTTTTTTTTTATGTTGTCATGGTTTGGGGCAGTTCGATTTTCTTTAACAGTATCTTGTTCGATGGGAAAGAATCTCGTTGGTGCATTTGGGAGGTCATTTTTTAAAATTCCCAATAGTTTTCAAAAGCGCAGGGGAAAATAAAAGAAAAATTAAGGAAAAACAGGAATTTTTACTCAAAATCGATTTTGGTTTTTGGTGTAACCCTAAAACAAATGAACGTAGATACATGAATTCACTGAATATTTATATTGGCATTTTCTATACACAATAAAATTTTCTAAATATTCTGACTTGTTTTAACTGTTTACGGACATATTCAGTTTCCAATATTTTTAGTTTTTTTTTTTATGAATATCAATAAAATTTTATTTGTTGGGCAAAAATCCTTGAAAATATAAACATACGGTTTTTTTTATAGTTATTTTATGTTCAAATTTGGATGAAATTACATATTAAATAACCAAGAATAATGATTTTCGTTATTTCGTTGTAATTTTATAATATTAATTCAACTTAGGGGCTATCGTATAAATAATAAGAAATAACAATATAATTAATATAATATGAAATATCCATACTGACAAACCGTCTCAGCTCGGAATCGTTATTCGTATATAACGGTATTATATTATAACAAAGAATTAAAGTTTAATACCATCCAATAAAAAGTAATCCACTGGCCCACCTACTGTACAGCAGAGCGACATCCAATTGCCCACCTTGTTTTATTTTATTTCTGTATCGACTAACAAGTGTAACGCATAACTGCATCGAAGTTTGACGATTGGAGGTCGATAAATTTCTCTCATAAAATTACTAAAATGTGCCCTTGATAATATTTTGAAAATATTTGGTAAAGATTTGAATAAGGTAAAGATTTCTTAAATAAAAATCATTGTATTATTTAAAATGTCCAAATATAGTTGTTATGTCTGAAAAAAATATTTGATTTGTTATACACTATGTTGTGTACAATTAATGTAATCAGATAAATAAAGTAGGAACCTATCTTAATTATTGTGTTTGGTAGTATTTTTAGTCAGTACTCAGAGATACAACTGCTTTTATACAAAAATTACCAGGTTAAATAAACAACAAAACAATGAAAAGTAAAAGTACCTATAAGGTCAAATTATCAATAAATGTTATTATTTTAAAAACCAATTACATAATATTATAGAATATAATGTGCATTATGTATTCAAAAAAAATAATAAAAAACTGTTCAAAATATAATGTTACATCCAGACGAAGTATTTACGGGTGTTACAATGAGTTTCAAACGTGTAGCTGCAGGTTGAAGTATCATAATGACATATTTAAACAACCAAACGGAAAATCAGTAGGTATACCATGTGATGGTCATCTTGTATATTATGCAATACGCTTATATTATAATAGTCATAATAAGTAATAACAATACCTATGATGTCCATAAATAGCATAAAAATAAAGTGCCATATATTTCCCACCCTTAAAAAATTCCTACACATATGTGTCAGCTTAGCTTATTTTATATTGACTGCTAGCGAGGGACAACGGCCACTACGAATGTCGATGAATCATTTCGCACGCGGGCATTTGTAGTACGACGAAATAATGTATGAAATATGATTTTGCCCCGACCCCGGAAAACAGATATAACGGTAGCGTTTGTTTTTTCTCTCTCATCTCTATTCTCTCCCTCACATTGTATAATATGTTATATTGCAGTAGTGCTGATGAGATTTTACACATTTGGTTTGCAAACAGGGTGATTCACCAAGCATGCTCACCTCTATTTTTTACTTTTATAATACTTAATTAATTTAAATTATTTTAATTCCTATTTTTGAATTTTTAAGTATACCTATCCAAGATCAATATTTTCAAACTCTTCGATTTTTACATATTTCAAGGAATGTTGTATGACGATACAAACTTTTTTTTTCAAATTAGAACGAACCTTTTTTACAGTAAAAAATTATCCAGCAGATGATTGAAAAATGTGGATGTATTTAAACCTATATTTGAACGAGTAGTTTTTGAGTTTTAAAAATGTACACACCAAAAGATAATATTTAGAAAGTCTTTAAAAATTATTTTACAAAACTAAAGGATAAATGTAATATTTAATCTAGTAATTAAACTAATACAATTTATACAAAATATAAAATGACGATAGATTAATATTATTTATTATAATGTTCAAATCATCAACATAGCTCACATATCTCCCAAACCTATTATGACGGACGAAGGACCTGTTATCCTTAACATTTAAAGTTAAATATGTATCAAAAGTCTACCTACTAATTAAAATTTTAGTTTGGATACAATAAATATACATCAACCTTTATAAAAATATAATCTACTTAATTTACAGAGGAAAAAAGTGATTGTCATTTATAAAAAAAAAAGTTGGTATCACCACAGGATACTCTTTATGTGGTACAAAAAACTTAAGTGTTTGAAAACAATGTTATTAAGTAGGTATACTTGAAAATTCCAAAAACCAGAATTTGAACAAATTAATAAAATTATCAAATCAAAATTGGGGATGAGCACTGAATATACTTAGTGAATGGTGAATCATTTTGTATATTATGCTGATTCTATGTTAAAGCTATAGAATCGAAGTATAATGTTTTCTAACAATTCACGATTTTTATTTTGTCCAAAATGCATAGCCAGTCACTTACACAAATAACTATATCACCCGAGACAAGATCAACAGTTTCACTTATACAATTTTTTTTATTAAAAACCATCCGAAAGCTTTTTTATTATAACGATTAATAATCTTTAACAATGAATTTCAAACGTGTACATACATAATATTATATAATTAATAATTAATAAATAATTAGATATTTTAATAGATATAGGTATACAAAACGTGTTCGGGTTATCACTACCAGTGGAGAGGCCCATGTCTTAGTCTAATATTTTATACTAAGTCATTTATGGTTTTCGACATTTTAAACGTCTTGTATCTTGATGGTTATTGAGTAGTTGAATTACTGATTAATTTATGTCTTGATCCAGCTATATCTCGTGTTTGCGGGTATAAACTTATTTTCGTCCTGAACGGAGGTCATAATCAAATCACGGTAAATAATGTCGTTTTTATCGTGACAGTATGCTGCGACATACTTATACAATAAATACATATATATTTAATATAGACATAATATACTAATATAGTATTATAGTCATGTGATCTAAATTTACATTGCTTTGCCTTCAGTCTTGCGTGTGGTGAGTGGTGGCTATAATATAGTTAACGTTTATTATTTTTGATTTATCTGTGACTTCCAGATTATTATTGATAATAAACTTACAAGTGGTTAAAACCACGAATTTCGTTCCACATTTCCACAAATGTTTGATCTGTGTGCATAATATAATATATGATTTAGGGCATGAGTAATAAACAGATCGATGATTTGTTTGGATTTCCATGCATTAAAATAAACAGCTTTCTACATAATAATATAGTCAACGAGGTTGCTCAAAAACCGTTCATTCGATTCCCCAAGGTATCTCAAATTAATAAATTAAATCGTAATCATAATTTGTAACTTTGTACGGCAATTAAATTACTGAAAGTAAATAGTCGCTTCGGTTAGAAGTCGTTAATTGAAATTGACAATTAAATGTCCTTTAATCTGAAAATACTTTATGGAACCGCTTTAACACATTATTTGTTTGGAAATTATTCAATTGCACTGTAATTTGTTTAATATTGTTTTAAGTACAAATCGGTTGAATAATAATTGTACATTATACGACTAACAATATATATTTAAGTATGTAGAAGTGTATTGATGATATTTAATTATTTGCTATTAATTTTATTGAGAAAACGTGGGCACAAAAAGATTAAGGTAGCTATATAAAGATTTCATTACAATAATAGCTTTGGTAAAGATATCAAAAAATAATGACAAATCGTAAATATACCGGCAAACAAACTTAACAAGAATACATTATCTTCTAGATAATATCTTGTGAATGTGCTCCACAATATAGGTATTAACAAATTAAGTCAATTGTTAACTTTTATACTTAATGAGTAATTTCCTTTTTTTTTTTATTACGTAATCGAATTGAATAATAGCGAGTAATGTAAATATAGCACAATACAGTGGTATTTTATAATATATACCTACTTATATGTATAAAATACTAAGTAGTAAATGTGTTTAAAATATAATGTAAATAAATTTTATAATTTTTAATTTGCAAAACAAAAAAACTGAACTGTAATTAAAATTTTCTCTTCTTGTGCATGCCCTATGTTTTTTTTTAATGTAGAAAAGTGGCTGAAAGCTGAGTTTGTAGCCGTTTTTTTTCACAATTATTTTTTCATACAATTTTAATTGTTTTAATTTTAATGTTTTTTTTTTTTTTTTGCATATTTGTGGAACGATTGTGTTATTTTATACTGTATATACGGCAAGTACACAATTATATTCAAGACTTGATTTTTTTTTTTAAGTCGAACAGTTTTAAAATATTGGATGTTTGGACCTCTTGGTCTTACAATCCTTACAATCCACATATTAATATTTATTATTTCAAAAATTAATCATCACAATTGTTTTTAAAATGTTGACATAGCATACCTATTGTAGCGGTACAATTAATAAATTATGATCAATTATGTAGAGATATATATTACCTAGGTATTATATTATATTAATATTATAATTTATAGTGTAGGTATGTAGAATTATGTAGATCCCTATATATAATGAAAAAACACTATCCCCATAATCGTCATTTCTAATTAAAATTGCAATACTTCAATGTTGAACAATATGTTTAAAACAGAACCTGAAATAAATTCGGGATTAGACATAGGTATCTCATTTTTATTCAATAAAATATACGAACAAAGTCAATTTTTTTAGAGACTATAAATTATGTTCGTAATAGACAGATTTCAGTTTTATCCTTAGGCTGTTGTAGACAGAATTTACTGTAACATTGTTACGTTTTTTATAAGAAGGTTTATGTTACCACAATACTTGTATTATTTTTTTTTATTACTTCCAATTTGGTATGATATATGTACTATGTACACCAAATCAAATTAGTGAAAAGTTGAGTGAACATTTGCAACAATTCAATCTGTTGAAATTGTAAGATTCGTAAACCTATTTTCTTTTCATTCACGGAGGGATGGTCATTGTAATATAATTTAATTATTAAACAGTTATTGTATTGATCGTGTTCAAAGTACATATATTTTTTTAATATGTATTAAGTTTGATGCAATGTAAAACATTTATAATACACCATAGTACCTATAGGCAGGGGGCAAATGTAAACTGGGCAATATCTTGATTTTAATGTGTTATGTGTGGGCCTGTGCATTAGTTGATACGTATTTCACAACTAATATGCATGTGAATCATTTCATGCGCATTTTAGTTCAAGTTTGAATTCAACTCACCCCAATATATATTCCGTAATTATTAATTACCAAATTAAAAGAAATACAAATAGAAACGTACATTAAAATCAACTGCTTAAATGCACCAATTACAATTTTAAAATATAAAAACTAAAAAAAATTCCAATTCTTAGAAAAAACACTTACAAAATATAAAAATAAGGAAATATCGGTGAGTGAATACGTCCAACTCATTTATATTATAACCTTACATTATTAGTTATTACACTACAGTTTAACATATATTTTTACACTTTTTTACATATACAATTTTACATGAATACATTTTACTTATATTTTTTAATACTGAAACAAATTATTTAAATTTTTACACAATTTTACATTTATATAACGAATTTCATACTATGAATAATAAATAATAATATGAAAATGAAAATAATTTTTGGAGGATAATGAGAATCGGCTTTTCGTGGTTTCCTCTGGGAAATGTTAAATGGTTCTCAAAAATATTATACATATATTTTTATTCGGGCCGAGTTAACCCGTCAATCATTTTTACCTGTAAAAATCCGGGGGCCGAGTGTACACCTAAATAATTATTACCTGAAAAAACCACGGGCTGAGTTTACAATAGACCTTTTGAACATTTTTTGCCTCGAGCCGAGTTAACAATCGCCCTGGGTATAGGTTGTGTAAGATATAAGATAAAATAAGAAAATTTCTCGTGTTTTACTTGCTACAAAAGTTTAAATTAAATTATTATTTATAAATTGGCAAATTTCAATCTTTTAAATACGATGGATTACCTTTATTGGATTAACATAAAGTGAATTATTATAACACTTTTCGAAGGTTGGACAATATTTTTTAATAATAATAAATTAATCATTATTGTATTATTACAACTCAAAGTGATTTATAAACAAATTATGTTTTTTTTCTTGTATTCACTTGTACAACTGTACATTTACTGACAATTGCTAAATATTTTAATTGATTTAACCAACTAACATCAATCAATATAATCACGATTATTATATGATAATAATTTTTGTTAAGATTTAGACATTTAGATTTATTGGCTTGTATTTTATAACTCAATATAGTGACGATTTACAGAGGCGTAAGTCAATAAACGTCCAGTTATTTATTATGTATAAAGCGTGAATCACCAAGGAATAAACATGCTCCCCCCATTCTTCTTCAATTATGAAGTTATTTGAAACCTAATTTTTGAAATTTTTTAATAATTACCTATATTAAAATACCATATTTTCAAATTCCTAAGGTTTTTTTTTTCATTTAAGAAGTGTCCTATGGAGATACAAACATCTATTTTCCAAATGAGAACATCTCTCTTTTACTGTAAATTATTTGGTGGATCATTTTCAAAAATGTTTGACGTATTAGAACCATATTTCGGCCAAGTAGTTTTTGACTAATTTAACTTTAAGTTCTAGAGAATAAGGATTTTAGCCTGAATAGGTTCATGGTAATGAATTTGTAAGATATGAGGGCTATATTGAAGACTGTAGTGATTAATATTAATCTATCAATATTAATAATTTGTAAAATTGACCAAAGTTTAGTAAATAGTAGATCCAATATTGCATATATTTTATATTTTTGTAAAACCATTTTTAAGGAATATTATCCTTAGTACAAATATTTTAATAACTGAAAAACTAGTAACTACTCATCTGAATTTTGAATTAGGTACCTAAATCAAAATGATTAAAATATTCACCAAATAATTTACAGTAAAAAGGTGGTGGTGGTGGGGGGATTTCATTTAAAGACAAAAGTTTTTATCGTCAAAGGAAACTCCTTGAATTGTACAAAAAAATTCAAGAATTAGAAAAATGGATTTTAAATACATTTAAAACTCCAAGAATCAAAATTTGAATAAATAAATTATTAAATGTAAAAATAGAGTTGAGCATGCTTGATGGTGAATCATCCTGTATACAAAATATAGTTAATTCATTACGTTTCTTCATAAGTTAGGTACGAAGCAAGTTAATTTGTTTCATTAGACAACATTAAAACTGATTGAAACCATTATTTTACCTATATCTTTATTGTGCGATCGATAACTGGTTCTTTTATTTTCTGTAACAATATGTAATATAAAATATTCTATTCTATGTTTTTTCTGTTTATTTCGTCAACAAACTTCTTTGTTCCATTTAAAAATTAATTTTGTTTGTATATACCAAAGAGTATGCAATATGGAATGAATCAACAAGTGTAGTATTTATTTGCAAACCTTTACTGCGTAGAAGGACTGCTGTGGGTATATATCTAAATGTGAGTTGAGACGAATACCCCGAAGGAAGGAAATAATATTTTAATGTAGTCATTTACGTTACGGTAAAACAGATATTTAGCGTAGGACGTAGGTAGGTATTTAATATGCTTTTAAACAATGTTGGGTAGTCTTATCAAACTATTGGATTAAATAGGTAATTCATTTTGGATTCTCCAGATGGACTCTGACGATTTAAAGTCAATTGAGTGTATTAAAACTTGGTTATGACTTTGATTCAATTTGAATTCATTGTAATTTATGAGGACCTATCTACTGTTCAGTTGAATATGTTTAACTTTGTTTTGTTGGAAATGGATAATTTTAAATTAATTAATGTATTATGAATATATTAGAATAATTGCACCAAATTTTTTTATGACATACCTATTAGGTTCAATTCTACATACAATATAATTTAATATGTCTTTGTCAAAATTATTATATACGATAGTCCTAATATATATAATGTGACAAAAGTTTTAAATATTGAAAGTATAGTATTTATTCAAA
This sequence comes from Nasonovia ribisnigri, assembly GCA_027563435.1. Taxonomy (NCBI): domain Eukaryota; kingdom Metazoa; phylum Arthropoda; class Insecta; order Hemiptera; family Aphididae; genus Nasonovia; species Nasonovia ribisnigri. The sequence continues at coordinate 71,129 of JANEHU010001440.1, read as the reverse complement.
ATATTGTAATTAGATTAAAATTTAAATAGTAGATACCTGTTTCGTTGTCATCTGTATTTTGTAGGAGACTGTACGTCTGCAGCCTATCTAAAAATTCTATATTCATGATCGATATGTTTCCTTATGTCGATTATCTATAGGTACCTAATGTGTAGGTAAGCCTACAGTATAGTAGGTATCCTACGTGATGTATTTATGGAAATAGAATAAACACTTCTTATAATATTTGAAGTAGCATTTTATTATATCATTATTATGTTAGTATGTTATAAGCTTGTCGCTATACGTCTATATTATATGACGTGTAGTTTCAAGTGTGTACCTAACCTTATTTTAAAATATGGTTAAAATAGTATTTTCATGAGTTATCCACGTAATATTTGATAGGTACTCTGAAATTCAGTTCTTACAACAAAAATATATAGTTAAGACAAACAAAATATGAAACAGTAATAAGTAAGAAACTACGATGATTTAAGTTCTACGAGCTATTGAATGTTCTTTAGGAATTTTTTTTTTGTTAATTTATGTGTAATTATTTAACCATTTACTAAGTAATTATTGTTTAAAAATATGTGAAAAAGTTGTGTACATTTTTTTTAGTTAAAATATAAACTGATAGCTAGGATGGCACTGATATTGTACATTAGGTGGGAAAAACATTGCCTATTTTCGACAACGCGCTTACATTTTAATAACTGTACGTTCAAGATAAGATAAACTTACAGTGGTTAATTTCAATTAACAGTGTTGACTTTTATTTACGCAATCCATAATAATTATTCAAAATTTACGAGACAAATTATCGAAATCAAAATTTAAAGTGTTATAAAAACTGTACTCTATTTGGAAAGACCTATATTGGGATGTTATACTGTATTATGATTAAAAATTTTAATTTGAAAGTTGTGTTACGGTACCTATATAAAAAAATATGATTTCGTTCATAACAGGGCTATAAATTATATCAGTGTGGTAACGAGTGATAACATACAACTTTCGTTATGTATTACAACCACTCTGATAACTAAGTTATTTGTTAGTATACCTATTAAATTATTTGTCAATAACCATTGATTTTCGACGTTAATATACTAAAAATCTTAAGAAATAAGTTCAAATTATATTATTTATATGAGAAACGACACTTTAATTACCTATTCATATACTATCGATAATAATCAATATTACACTTAAATATTTTCGAACAAGTGTCAAGCCATGTCTAACCTAACCATGGCCATTAGCTGTTTTTTCGGTATTAGGGGATGAGGAACGGTTGGTTGAAACACGTTTGTATATTCAGAGAGGATTTGTTTCTAAAAATCCCGGGTGGTCACCCATCCAGAAGCTAGCAACACTAGTCGGCTAGTAACACTGGCCGATATGTATACTTAGAGCGTATTCGCAGTTGGGTGTACGCATCGCACCCACCGTGCCACCCACTAATAATAATAATAATTATTATTACGCATTACTATAATATTTAAATAATTATTGTGGCTAGTTAATAGTTATTGCTAATATTATTAGTAATACTTAGGTATTAATTATTACGAACAATTTACGATCAATATCTATAGGTATCCTATAATATATGTTTTACTATTTTTAATTGTTTGAAGGTGTTCATATAATAATTGATCAGTTTAGATAAAAAAAATGTATGTTTTTAAACATTTTAAAATAAATAAACTAATACAATATTATTTACTATTAGCACTTGCGATTTTCTCAGATATAATTTGGTTCCATAATTTACGCCCAGAGAAAAAATAGTAATATTAACATTATTTTGTGTTACGAATTGCTCTATTTATTTATGTATTGTGATGTTGATGATAATTTGTATATCAATAAAATGATAAAAAGTCAATATGTTTAAACATAATATCTTATAATATATGTACCTATTGTACCTATATGTAACGCTTATGTTAATTTTGTTTTTAAAGTATCTATCTACTATGTTATGTTTAGTTAATTAAATCGTATTTTTATTTGTATAAGTATTTTACTATAAAATTAATTGTAATATCAATGTAATCCGTATACCAGATACGAGCTTATAGCTCAGTTGTATTCGTATCAGCTATTATTGGTGTAATTTATTGTAGTTATTTAATAGTAATTGATTTGGCCGAATAAATAAAAAAAATTCTAACTCTAAATATAAGTTGTATAATACGCAATTGTGAGGAGGTATGATTTAGTGCGTATTATCCTAATGTAATTTAAAAATATCCTAGGTACTCATTTTAACTTGGCATAAATATGGATGAGGTTTGTCCTTTATATTTCAGTTATGTTATTTAATATCATTCTAATATCTAATATTAATTTTATGTAAGGGTGTTAATTAAAGTAACTACGGCGGCGGCGGCGTTCCTTTAATTTAAGTGTATTCGCAGGTAATTTGTGAAACGGTCGGATCATAATGTATGTATTATTCATTATGAAATATAAATTAAAATCAAAACTAGTTAGAGGAAAATTTAATAACTAAATAATAATATTATGAACATAGTATACATTTACTGAGTTTAGATTGACAGTTGTACTTAAATGAGTTATTTTTACACAGTAGTTGAAGTGACAGAATACAGATACAACAAAAACAAATAACACATAACTCGTACAACGGAAGAGGAAAAGTTTGATATGTATAATAATATTATGTCAAAGAACTAATCACGTCATTTTCATCTTTGAAAAGTAATAATTTTATGAGTGCTGTATTTTTGTTTTATTCCAGTTTATCTGAGACAACACAGCCAATACCAGATGAGTGGGAGTTCTATAATCTGTATATAGGTAGCTATAGTAAACACGTCGTATACTTTACTGAAAACTTTAATTTGGCATCCGTTTAAAGTTTCCTTATTACTTGCAGATCTTGTATCCATACAGAAAAACTTGTGGCCCCGAAGTCCCCGGAATGCTGCAAGCCTGCAATATTGTTTCTCGTACTTATATTTCTCGCACACAACGGTAATGATGATTTCCAAGGGAAATTGTCTCGGCGTAATAGTTCTTTTGGGAAGAAATTAGAATTCCCTAAAAAGACCTACACACTCGTGTAAATTGTATCGTTGTGTGGTAACGATGACTGCACTATTACTTACTGTGCAAAACGGTGTATTATATTATTGTAATAATTATCCACCAAACGTCGAAAGAAATTAATACGTGTATTGTTCCTCTCAGAATAGGTAAGTAGCGAGTTTAATTAATAATTTTCGTTGGAGAAATTTAAACGGCGGGATACTTGTACGATAGTTAATACTATGTGCGGAAGTAAATCAGTGGGTATGCTGCACTGCATCTGTTGTGTTTGTAACACGTTATGTAATTTTTATAGGACAAATGTAAGGATATTTTCTTATTTCCCGGAATCGCTATAATAACGTATAAATACGATATTAAAATGTGATATATTATATCTCGTAATAAATGTATCCATACTGACAATGCACGTGCATATTTCTGAGCGAATATTTGCGTAATAATAATATTTTTTATGACGACTCATTATTTCGACTTACATATGGGTATTATATTATATAAACGGCTTACGGCACCGTAGCACGTTTTCATTAGCCTCGTCATTTCGTCATAATAATAATATTTAGTCTATCAACATTCGACCACGTCATATTATTATTATATATTAATATTATGTATATTATATTATTATGTATGCGCACAATAATATAATACAGTAAAGTATACGCCGACGTTAGATAGGTAGTGTACCTGCTCCTTCCGCTACAGAAACACACTACATTCGACAATTGCAAACATCGCAGACTTTTGATTTGAAATAAGTGAAATCTCACCGTTGGCCAACTGCAGGAAAATCATCGTACCACACCGGCGCCACCATAATATAGGTATAAACCATAGTACCGTATAATGTAAATATTATATAAGTTTTCATGTATAGGTATGTTGTGCAATGTGTATATATATTATTTTACACACACATGCGTATATTAGCTGTAAATTTATATTCCATGCATATTAAATGTGTACAAGTTGTGTTATAGGATGCCTAATTAATTACAATATAATATGAATTATAGTCGCAACAGAATTTGCCTCAGAATTGAACAAGCATAGACGTCGGGTTATAATTGTTTTGCTATACGTCTATACTTGTTATTTCACATGCGTTTTCGCTAGAACTCCAAGTAAAATTAGAGCCTAATTAAATTTTACGCGTGTTGCTTCGCAAGATCACTAGATAACTCGTATCTACAGGAAAATTATTACTCGTACCTAAATATTACTATATTAGTATAATATTACGAATCCCAATAAACTTAAATTGGTTCTTAGGTTCCCCGATTATATCCAGAATAATTTTTTTTTTTCATTTTTAAAATAATATTATAGTCATTATTGTAGTAACAATAAGAACATACAAAATATTTTACAAAATTATTATTATAAAAATATACAAAAAAATATATATATTTGATTAATACAATAATAAAAGTAGTCGATTAAATATTGATGTGGAATTTTTTTTTCTTAATTAACATCGGCAACAATGACTAATTGGGAATAGTTCCAATTTTTTTTGTTGTTGAATTGTTTATACAATTTGGTTATGTTTAGGAACTTTAAAATTTGCGTGGTTGTGTCCTCGTCAGGTAGGTTCAAGTGCTGCATCTAAGGTGTTGGGTGTATTGAGGCTGCTGAGTTATTAAAATAAAAAAATACCTATATAAATATATATTTGTATAAAAAACCTTTAGGTATACCATTTTTAATTTTTTTGAGTCTGATTTTTGTCTGTGCTTACTAATAATATATGAAACTAATAATAATCTGAACTAATTTTAAAACTGTTCGGGGATTCAACAATCTATAGGAAGATTCGGACGTAGCCGTGGAACAATTTCTTGCAATTTGAGATGTGATGTCTGGTCATGGTGACCAGGATCGTTTAATATAATAAATGTTTACGTACGAATAGGGTGATCTTCAGTTGGGCGAATGACCCAAAATCTCATATCGTTTGGGCGAACTCATAGGTACCTACATATTATTTGGATGAAATTTGTGTAGACACCGAATATGTCTATATAATACGTCGTCAGGGCTAGCTTGTATAATATATCGTTTGGCTGAATGTTATATATGGATATTGGATAGGTAACAAATCTAATACATTTTCCTTCCCTTTTTAGAATCCCATTACAATCTAAGATTATCTGAACGTGTTATTACTACCATATTTTTTTCTTGATTTACAAAACAAAATTATCCATCCTTAAAAGTAATATTTTTTGGAATATCATGAATCTATGTATAGGTAGTAGGTATGCAACTTCCATGGTATAAGGCAAACTAGAAAAATAGCGTTTTCGAACACGAAGTATAGACTGTCTAATGGCTGAAAATATATTCTACCCACGGCTAAATAATAGGCATGTCAGTAAGATAACCAATATTCACTATTAAAGCGCATTGTCGCCAATGTTGGCCATATTCCACATGATAAGTATTGTTTTTATTTTGAGAAATACGCCGGTGTCAGCCATGTTTTGTGCACAGTCTTATCTTGCGGACATGCCTATATATTAAGCCATGATTCTACCTATATTACATTTTTGTATATCTTTTATTTTTATTTTTCTATTAAATATTCTTACTGGATTAATAATTTCGTCTTCAGGTAACGCGAGTATAGTTGAACATATAATTTTATACGGTTGTGAGTTTAAGTCTATTTAGTATTTTGCTTTCATTTGTACACGCTCTGAAGACTGCAGTACTTCTTATTTGATCCAACGCTAAAGACTTTAGGACTTAACAACAACGTTAAGGATAAATTAACCCAAACGACCAGTTAATTTTTCACCTAAAATGTATGCTCGTGTACTAGGTTAAATGTTGGGTCATACGCCCAAATGAATGACGCCCTATTAATATACTGTTATCGCGGACGTGGGCACGTTCGCTATGTAGGTAGTAGGTACAATAATAATATTGTATTATGTTCAGGTTTAGCTGGTTGTGTTGGACAGGTACACTAAATGTGTTTTATTTTGCCACAGAAACGTTTGGTAACTGTTACGTGCGATCACGTTCGTGGCTTTGTGTCAGGACGGTGCCCAAGATATCACCATGAGTCTGTTCATGCGTTATATAAGTCGGTTGACGAAAAACACGCTGTAATAAATTTAATACCAACAAGAATAGTCACACTACATAACAATTTAATATATAGTATAATATTTTTACATTATTTTGAACGAATATTAACGTTACATTATATCAAGTAATAACACGATAATATATTATATTTTAATATTCATTCAAACATTTTGTACAAACTCATTTCGAAAAGTAATGTATATTTTATAACAGTATGGTAAACATCAACACTGGAAAATCGTTTGAAACATATAATAACATATAATTTAATATCTTATTAGGTATATCAATATGTTATTATCTTTTTTTCACTAGGTAACTTATATTTTACATATTAAATATCCTGAAATATCCAACTGTGTGGGGTTTAAAAATTACACATATCTATTGAAATAACGTTTCACAGTGAACCAACTCAAAGTTATAACACTTGATATTTTATAATTATTACAATTATTTTACATTTATTACGAAATATTTTATAATACATACCTATTAAAAACATTATAGTTTAAAATTTAGGAATTTTTATCAAATTTAAATTTCCTAGCCTAAATATTGAATTAAGTAATTTTTGAAACATTAGATGAATTATGTAAGTTATAATATTATAGCCCTTTACAAATCTGTTTTTGACAATCATATAAAAAGCCAACTTTTCTTGGTAAATTAGTACAATTCCTAAAAAATTATCAATAATATAACTTGAAAGGTTATCTATTATAATTTTTGTATTTTTGTAAATGTTTTATTATAAAAAGTAGCCATTTATATATTTTAAATGTCGTGTTTAAATTTAAAAAGTACTGGTATTTGTATATTATTAAAAATGGCAGTTGGTATTGGTTTAATAAACTTAGTTCTAGTATGTTGAATTAATTTTGCATTCTAGGTACTATGCATAAATTATGTATTAATCATACTCTTTTGTTGTGCCAAACTTTAGAATTGTATCCTAAAAATGACATATTGAAATTGATGTTAAATTATTTTGAAGTAGGTGTGTTGACTAATATTTGAAATCAATTGTTCTATAATGTATTACAATATCAATATGTGTTATCAAATAATGGATAGGTTTTATTGTTCCAATACAACATGTGAATATTTTATTATTTATACTGACAACTGCTTAAATACATTTATTTACTTAATATTTTAATCAATATAAAAAAGTAATCACTACCCAATAGTTCAAAATTGTATTAGGTAGTCAAAAGTTATGAAAGTTAAAAAACACTTTGAATGAAAAATGCATATTAAAAAAAGTTTAATGATCACTTTGTAATATTATTTTTTTACCCTATAAAAAAATAACAAAAACAATTAATTAACTTTGTGTTTTGTGGAATACAGGGTTGCTATTGGTTTATATCTCATTTCAATATTTAAGTAATTATAAGCATAAAGTTTCACTGTATTCTATGGCATTATGTGATGCCAACTGAACTACACACAATATTGTGTAAATTGAAAATATAAGGCTAAGACCAATGATTCATTCTCGCTGCAGTTGCCAATCTTTCTTTAGCCTCTATGGTGAAAACATTAATATGTTTTGTAGAAATATCAATTTTTGGTAATTTATTTTCTTGATATATATATTTAAAAAAAAGATAAGTTTCCAGGGATTCTATAAGCTAATAATAAATTAATTTTCTTTTTGAAAAAATTATCATTATAGAGAATTAAAGAACCTACCTAATGTTTATTTTGTATAGTTACATAGTTTTGGTTAAGTATAGATTTTATAATATTAATTCAATAGTTCATTATATTAAATTATTTATCCTTAAATTAATTAGTATTATTATTTATTCATATATTTCAATCTATTTTTAGTATTGATAAAATAATTTTGCTTGTTTTTACAACAAGCTCTACTTATAAAAAATTGAACAAATTAATAAATTATAAAATACATTTCCTTAAAGTCAACAAATTAATAATATTATATTAAATAGGTATTTCTTATTACTTACTCAGGGATTTACAATATTTTGTATTTTAAAACCGTTCTTTTCTTGTTAATTAATACATTTATGAATAACTTTATGATATTGATGCAATTTTTAATTAGGTTATTATAAATCAATATATATATAAATTAAGTTCAATAAAAGTAATAAAAACATGTATACCTAATTATAACAATAATATTTATTATGAAAATATTTCAATATTCTATAATAAAAATTAAAAATAAATGGATGGGTGGCGTATATCGATTTCTCTAATTTAGTATCGACTCCGCTGGCTATTGATTCCGCCGGCTACTGTTTGCAATATCTACATATCAATTCCGCCGGATATTAATTCCACCGGCTACTATTTATAATATCTACACATCGATTCCGCCAGACACTGTTCATCCTCCCTTGTATATGTGTATTTTAAAATATATAGTCTATTTAGTATACAATTTAGAAAATATATATTATATTAATATATAATATATATAAATATAAACTATAATATTAGTATTTAATTGATATGTATATGTGAGTATATTGATAAATGTTTAGTCTAAATTGTACAATTCAAAAGTAAAGTGTATAGCTACTTTTGGTAATATTTGGACACAGATAATAAGTGAACTTAGAAATTTTTTTGTTAAAAAAACTATTTTTGATATTTCGTATTTTTACGTACAATTATTATCATTTTATACAATTTAAACATGTGATTATGTTGCCAATCCACATATTATAATTTATAAGTATGAAATTATCTTAATTATACTAAATAGACTACACTTTTTAAAATACTTATACAAGAGGGGGGGGGGGGGTGAACAGTGGCCGGTGAAATCGATGAGTAGATTATTATTAACAAGCCAGTGGAATCAATATAAACCTTTTTCCTAAGCAGGTAGTTTCGGTTGAATCAATAAATTCCCGGGTGGGTTACGTGTGGATTCGGTTAAATAGTTATTAAATTGATTAATATGATTTTTAATCAAGAATTTATTACACCACCAATTTTATTTTATGCACAGAAGTATATTTTTTGTGTGTATTGAAAAATATAATTTGGATAACAAATCTTTTTAATGGTTTAAAATTTAAAAAAAACATGACCCCGTCAATGCAGTCTAATTTATATGAGTCAGCAATATTATTATCTAAAAAATACACCCGAATATATTGTGACAATATTATTATAGTTAGTGTTAAATTAAGAAAGTTAATTAAATTAATAATTTTCATAAAAATATGACATCTCGTCATATTTGAGCAACTTAAGCTTATATTATAAAAGCTATTGACTTGAACGGTGATTATAATTTGGTTAAACGTTTATGTTTGAACATATTTAAAAACTATGAAATAAATTAACTTACCCATAATTTCCATCGGGATTAAAAAGCGGTCATTTCGAGAATATTCGGTTAATTTTCACAGTTTCAATCCGGCTGTCCTAACCCTCCTCCAAATCCTATACGAATGTCTCCAAAATATTGTTGGGCTTAAACATAATGCTAGGCTGGGTTTTGAATAATTGTCCAAACGCTACACGAAACTGTTTGCTCATGCAACAATAAAATACAAAGTTTAACGACGCATTCAGGAGAGCTAACATGTCCATGAGCTCGCCAAATAGACTGTAACAAGTTTGAAAAAAACCCCTTCCCAGTATGCCACTTAGTAGACCCAGTATTCCTTGTGGGAATTCCGTGGCAAGAAATAATAACAACACCGCAATCATTATGCGGCTAGTTCGGTCCATCCTTTTCTTAAGTTTCATATTCCTTATACGAGCCATTTGTTGCTGGGTCGGAAGTCGTTTTGCTTTCCTTTCAGATGCTTCACTCAACGCGTTTATCTAAAAGTTAAAATTACACTATTGATATTTTTAATTGGACGATTACCATAATATTTTAGATTTGTTCTGTATGTAAAATATACTTTAGAGAAGGTTATTGAATAATTGTTTGGATAAAATATTATGTTAGGTTAATAAAAATAAAAAAAATTTTTAATTTGAGAGGAATAGTTTGAAAAATTATTATGTTGTCTACGATGGTTTGAACTTTTAGTGAATATTAATGGAATAATTTGGTAATAGTATTATATAAAGAAAGAAAAACGCGTGAATAATTATTTCAGATTGTTGTTACAAAAGTTGAAAAAGGTTACAAAAAATGATAATTTATACGGTGGTAAAAATTAGTGCATTCTGGGTGGTCTACAAACATTTTATATTCAAACATCCTTTGTAAATTTTCGTTTAAAATGTATACAACGATGTTTAAGGGTATCATAATATATAAGTTTATAATAGTTTGCTGATTTTGGATCTTTGGAAGAGCCCATATTATATGTTTTAAAGTGATAATTGGTCATCTATTATTGTAGCAATGTTATACTGTGACAAGTTACACTTACCAAAGATATGGTAACGACGGTTAGTATTAGACAAGGCAGTAGTTTGATGATCACAGCATACGTCCACAGATGTATCATGTACAATAATTCATGGTTCACTCTTGCTATTGTGCTTAAGCCCAAATGATACAACGTGGCCACAGTGCCATTTTCAACGACTTTCGTTTCCAGTATTTCAAACACTAGAAAAGTTGGGCTGCAAATTATGAACGGCAGCAGATACGATAATTTGATGGCTATACTACATCGTTGGTCGGAGCATATGGCGTGCATAGAGTTGGGCAATCTGTAACATGATAATAAATCAATATTTTTATTATTTTCATTTTTGCATCGCACCTTAAGAAAGTTCAACTATGCATTAATACATTAAAAAAGACCATTACGAAAAATGCAATACGATTATTGTTATTGAGATTTATGACTAGAAAGGAAACATTATAATTAATAGTTTTTAAAATAATGAGAACAATTTAAGCCCAGTTAAGTTCATTAATATTACAGAAATTACAGTTGTAATTCTGAATAAATTCTTGTAGTTGACTAACGTTATCATTAATCTATATATTTATGTCCCGGTGAAAAAATATACGGAAACATAACATACAAATTACAAATAGTACATAATAAAAATTATAATGGCATAAAGTACTTTCCATATTATATAATTATGGCATTATGATTTATAAAAACTTTCTTCAACAATAAACTGTTCTAATCTTTTTGTATAAATTAAAAAATAATTGTATAGATTTTCTGAATTATTAGCAATGATAAATTATAAAATAAACGAACGTGAATTACTTAATACCAATTTATTCTACCCAGCTAATTCTGCTTTCACATTTTTAAATTCAAATTCACCGATTAATCGGACGATACAATAATTAGCAAATAAATATAAAATAGACCCTTTTGTAAATAGTCTTTATACATTTAAAAATAGTCTTGAACTAAATGTTAAGTGTTCAGTTATATAAGGTGTATTATTTATATGTATTGATTGTAAATTGTTTATGGTTTATTGTACATTATAATATATAATTGTAATTAGGTCCGTATGAAATATAAAAATAAAATAAAATAAAAGGTACCTATGTCCGTATAGTTTTATTTTAATGTAGTATAATAATATTATAGAATATAAAATCAATTCTAGTTATTGTTATCCAAAGCATTCAGTAGTTCAGAATATTTTATAATGGTTTAAAAAATAGTTAGAATTCTGGAAATTACGCAGTAGGTACATTAAAATGTGTAATAAAGGGTTTAAGAATTAATTAAAAGTATAATTTATTAGGAATAATATTATTTAACATATCAGACATATTAAAAATTAAGACATCAGCTGTTAAAAACTTTGATTATTAGTTAACGTCTAATTATGTTTTTAAAAACAAAATACATATAAAAAACGATCTTATTATTAGTTATTTTTCGTGGCGCTACCGTACTTAAAACATAATCATTAATCAAGTAAACTTTATTTCTTAATAAACGAAAATAAACTAAACTGGATAAGTAATATAAGTAATTATAGATTTTAATGTCAGATAAAGCAGAAAAAACCCTTCAGCAACAGCAGTTCAACTTGTAACGAAACAGGATGTTATAAATAATAACATCTAATAAAACTTCACTGTACGAATATGTGGCAGGTAAACTGGAAGTCCGTTTGCATGAAACTCCATGAAATCAAAAATGGTGCACTCATACGGTCACATCTTACCTTCCAAGAAAGTTTGAAGTCATCCTAACCAGACTTCGGATCGGTTACACGCAAATCACTCACAGTCATCTAATGAGTAAAAATGACCCCCTCCCAATATGCACATCATGTGGCACTTGTCTTACAATCAAACACATAATGACGAAATGTCGATCATACACCAAATCAAGATTAATAGTAAAATTAACGGATCACCTTTCATATCACTCGGCCACAACTGATCCTCAAATGCAGAGACGCAGCCTCTTTCAGTCGCTGAAACTTGGTCCGCTATTCAAAGGATTACATTTGAAGAAAGTTTATAGTTTGATGAAAAAAAACGTCGGACATTAAAGGTGTCCGTTAGGGGGGTTTCACTATATTTCGATATTTTATAAACTTAACTATATTATATTTTAATAAATTGATGAGCACTTTTCCGCTTTATCAATTAATCGACCTTTATTTAATTGTAATTTGTTGTTTAATTAAATATATTTGCATTGATTGTTTTATTTTAATAGTTATAATCCTTAAGTTTTTCCAAGACTAATTTTAGATTTTGAGCGAAGTGATAAATGCATTACTTTTATAATGATGTATGTTTTTTTTTTAATTTGTGTCTGCATACACGAAAAACAATCGAAAAAAGTTTCTACTTTGAGGATGGTTTTTGATATAAAATTTCATCTAGTTGGAACTTTTGAGAGGTTAAAATGGAAAATTACCAGTATTATTTATTTTAGTTTTTTTTCCATAAATTTTTTTAAAATTTTTTTCGTTTAGTCAAAAATCTTTAAATATATACAAGGCTTTCTCGTGAGTTGTTATAATAAGCTATTAAGAAAAATGTGCACGATTTTTTTACAAATTTTTAAAGTTCAAATTTTTACAAAACTCATCAACATTTCATATACATTTTAGAATTATTTTGTAGTTGAAAATAAATAAAATGTTCAATTTGTATAGCTTAAAATTGAAAATTCAAAACAAGGTACTATTATAAGTAGTTAGTAGGTACTATCTAATCAAAATATCTAAAAATTACATTAACACAGTTTTTTTTATATATTTTTTAATTTCAAATTCGGACGAAATTAGTTCGAAGAATAACCATTTTAGTTTCTTTGTTGTAATATAAATGTATTATTTGTGGGTACTTGAAACTTTTATAGTATATTATTATATACACACAATGAAATTTTAAAATACAATTTTATTGGTAAAAATCAATCCAATCAATTATATTACTAATGTATTATACATTAGTAATATAGGCCGTATAATAATTTACAATAATGTCAGCAAATTACTATTAGTACCTAATAATATAAGCCTTGGCTCAGAATTGTTTTTTGTATACAATAATTGTATATCATTGAATAAAAATTTAACACATCCATTATAGTGATCCCTCGAGACATTTACTGTACAGTAGAGCGGTACCTACTTGCTCACCTTTTTTTAGTTGATAATTATAAAATAAATGTTTTAAAATAACATAATAAAAAATAATTTAAAAAAAAATACTGCTATATTTATATTTATACAATTGCATAGACGTGCCGTTAAAATGTTAACAAACGTAATTTCTAGGCTGCATAGTTATTTAGCTTCTAAATTACCGTTAGAATTTTACTGAAACTAACTATACCTATGCTACTAGCTCCATCATTGTATGTAATAGTCGATACTTGATTAAATATTCTATATTATATTTCATGAGATATTTAAATTTCTGTATTTTTAAACCTGAAAATGGGTCTAATCTTGTTTTATCCCATATCATTTTAAAATCTATCTAAAAATTGGTATTTAAAATTAAATTAAATTATTGCCCACATTGTGATTATTGATTCCCCAGTCTACCACGTTAGGGTTTATTGGTGCGGCCATTTATCGCACACTGGTCATTCGCTTTAGGGTGAGTGCTGGGAGAACACCGTGTAATTTTAATTATGGAAAATCTAAACTTTAACCGAGGTGACAGATTTTCGGTGTTGTATATAGCTTTCTATCACGACAGAATAAGCCGAATACTATAATATGCACAACCCACAGACACTATCTAGAGCAATCCAAGCAAACGCCAAGGTCTATGGAATATATTGATAAATTTTAATTTGATGGTACTATGGCGTTATATCATTTTAGTGTAGGTAGTAGATAATTGTTGATTTAATAATTTTGATTGAATCAAAGTCTTGTTACTTAAGACTTATACAAGCTCGTGATAATCCGTGTACTATAATATAATTTTCTTGTAACTATGGAAACTCATCTTTACTTATAGTATGATAAGATGTTAAATTAAGTAACCTACCTACCGGCTACCATACGCATTTTGTATGAACACAAGCCTATAACCACATACAATTATATATTCTCTTTTAATAGAACGAATTTTCAAAAGGCATTTACTCTCATATAATGTAATCTCGTATACAGACAATTTTTGAAAATAATTTTTTACGATATAATAATCTCATATTATTACCACATTACATTATAGCAGATATAAGTATAACCTAACTACTTTAGTGCTTTGAAGCGAAAAACCATTAAACTATGCGTCTGTAGTTCTGTACATAATTTATTTTATGAAGTGTTTTGTATATTATGTAGTATAATGTAGCTATTGTATTGGCATTATATTTATGAATAAAAGAAAGAAGAACATTAATAGAATCTATTCTTAAAACATGCATCCAATTCCAGTATAGTACTAGCTAGGTTGCATAAAATAATTTGGTCTCTTCTTAATTATTTTATAAGTAAAGTTAGTTTAGGGGGAAATGTGAAATCTAGCCATTGAATCATATAGCCTTCAATATATAGGTATTTTTTTGTTCAGAATTGGTAGCATAATTTTATATAAAAATTTAATATTTATATAAATAACCATTTTTAAATTTAAGAATATAGTTTCTTTATCATTTAGTATTATCAGATTATCTCTTAACAATATTACAATAGATAATTATATTTCACTATATGGTCTTTCTTTCCCTGTGGTACGACTCGTACCGTACGAGGAGGACTGGATGAGAAACTGCCGTTCGCAATTAATTCTCCCCATCACTATAATATGGTCTAATTAATTAGTTGCAATAAAACGTTCGACGGGAAAGTTATAATTCGTATTGCTTTAATTATACTATTTATTCAACTTTTAATAATTAGTAATAACCTACATATAATATTTATTTATTTAATTTATATGGACTTAAATTCCAATAATAATCTTTTATATTTAACATTTTCCTGTCACAGTGTTATTATTGAACTCCTCAAAACGGTTTGACCGATTTTCATGATTTTTTTGTGTATATTTGGTAAGTCTGAGAATAGGTTTTATTTTTTTTTCAAACCCTTAGGTATTAAGAGTGGCCCAAACTAAATGAATAACTTTTGTACAATAGTGATGCCATCTGTCCAGCAAGAAAATAAACTAAATAATAATATTTTTTGTTTATTGTAAGGTTCTGTTAGTATTATGATTAAATATAATATTTGAGAATTGGTCATAGGCTATTATTTAAACTTTTAGGTATTAAAGGTGGCCCACCCCAAATATTTTTAAATATTTTTTGCAACCTTAGGGTTGAAATCTTTATCTCTCAATGGTCGATAACAGATTGATCTATAATTGATAGGTTATATTTGATAGGAGTATATAAGTGTTACTTATCACCAAACGAAGTAGGGATGAGAAAAAAGCCAGTCTCCTGTATCTCTCACTCCCTACACAGTTTTGGGCCATTATTGTTTGTACATCGATCATAGCAGTGACGTTTTATTTTCTCAGTGCAACTCTCGTGTGAATTATTAATTTGAAGTGCTATAAATTTATAATTGTTTATTCTCAATCTATATATTATATAAAAATGAATGTTTGTCAATGTGTACTGGTTCCTTTATGCATTCCTAAACTGCTGGACCGATTGCGATGAAATTTGGTACAGAGATATATTAGACCTATGGGAAGAAGATAAGCTAATTTAAAAATGGTAAATTTCGACCCTGGGATGTGCTCAAACAGGGATTATGAGATTTACTACGATGTATAACTGACCGAGACGTTTTTTGTTTCCTAAGAATGTATTTTATTTTCAAGAACAATTATTTTATCTTTCAAAATAGCATATTATCATTGATAGACTTATCAAGGTTTGTTGAGAGGTTTCGCTTTCGCATATATTTGCTTAACTCGCTCATCATAGACTCTGAAGATGTAGCTCTGGAAATAACGAGTACTTCTTTTGAAATTATACTAATATACAATTTGAAAATTATAATTAATATTTTGAATATCTACCAAACTATTAAAATAGTAAACACAAATGAAAAAAATTAAACTAGTAATATTTTTATTTTTTCACCAGTTTTTTCGATTAAATGTAGTATAATATCTTTGTATAAATACGATCAGATATGATTATTATGATTTACGAGGATAGACTATTGAATTACATATTAAACTTTTGATTTCACATGATCTTACAAAATAATAAAAAGATTTAAAATTTGAGAGAATTGATGGGTTTTCTGACTTGTATTTACCCAACCTCAGATCCAAATCCCAATAACTTGATGCATCTTGAAGTGACAATAGGTGCAAATAAGAGCATTTTGTAGGCATTATAATTAAATATTATATGTTGATTACAAATTGAAATATCATGTTATAATAATATGTTAAAAATAATGATCGACAGCAGTATGATTTAATCGAATAACAAAGCTATTTTGTTCCAAACAGGCTCACTGTATTTTCCACGGTTCGTGTTGTTCTTCGGGAATTTTACATTGTCGTGAATCTTATAACCTCTTCGTGTACCACTCAAACATTTTAAACAGAAAATATTTTCTACCCCTTTAAATCGAAATGGTGATTTATTTTAAAGAAGGTGTGTGCATCATAAATTATTAATGTTTTCAAGAATATGCGTATGTCCAAAATATAGTTTATCTGGAGTAATGTTTTGTTTAAAAAAAAAAAAATGTATACTCTCCGTAAAAATGATGTAAAGTTCGTCGTACATTATGCATTGGATGTTCAACTAAAAAATGTACGTTATTGCATCTGTCTTGGTTTTATCTTTTTGTACAACACGGAAACAAATCGTATGATAGCACTGTTAGGAGTACTGTAGATTTTAAATAGTGATAATATGATCTATTAATAGCCATAAAATATAATTTTTATGGAAATTAACTGGCATCATTAAAATAAATGTTATTTCGATCAAAAAAGGATTATTATAGCGCAGTGATGATTGTGTATTGTGCCTTTAGCAAAGCACGGTGAAATGGCGAAACTGGAGATTTATAAGCTTTACGCATTTGGGATTGGTAAATATGTATATAATATTATTATATGTATTGTGTTATATAATATTATTTGTAGTATGTTTATTTGTGGTGATTTGTTTTTCGAGTGAAATGTCATACACAATAGTAGTTTAGGTATAAATTAATAATTATATATTATATTATATAGGCAGGTCACAGTAACATGTTTAGTGGGTTTTTAATTATTGTAATACATATCGTCTAATATTATATTTAATATTTTGGTCACAATGACTGCTTTTCATTTGTATTCTATATGCCATATGAACTATTATTTTGATGTGAATTTCAAATTTTTACAACCTAACTTACTTCTGATTATGTTATATAGCAGTTAGAAATTGATAAAATATTGAAAAAGAGTTTATTTTCCTCCTTAAAATTTTATTATCATTTTCAAATGTAGTCAAACACCCAAACCTGCAGGTTTTTTTAATGATTACATTTGCGATTTGCTATTAAATAATATGTATATGCTTATACACAATCAGAATCATGGCTGGTAGTGGTCATTTATTCACGTATTTTGGTGTCGAGTTATAGATTCTGGTACATTATAAGTTATAACAGGGTGTCAGGGTGTCAGGGTGAGGGTGGTCCAACCTTTTGTAGTTGGTGAGCACAATGGATCTGCCAAAAGAAAAAAATAAATATTTTTTTTCACATTTTATTTTATAACAAACTTAATATTATATAATGGACAAACTTTTTTTTCCACATAACATATTAATATTAATTTACAATTATGGCGATTAGGTATATTATTGTTTTTAAATAATATCTTATTTTTGTTTATTTTCAATTACGCTCTATCACACTTTAAAATTATTAAATACATTTGCTAAATAAAATGTCTTCTAAAGGGGGCCAAAAAAAGGCTTTGAAGGCTGCTGGTTGGATCACTCTAAGTTATAACAGTGAATGATTTTAATTATAATAACTGGACTAATCAGTCTTATCTTCTAGTTTATGATGACGATAGTCATAAGTCATCCTCATTATACTTAATGATGTTATGTAGTTTATGAATAATATACTATACGCTTTAATAAATAATAAATGTATAAGATGAATTTATCCAAAACAAGCTGTTCGATATCATATTTAATTTAATAATAAAGGCAATAAATTGTGGACGTAATATTGAGATAAAGTCGAATATCGGTCGGTGCCGTCGCACCCAGTCTCGTTATCTTCAGTTTACGGTCTGCCTTCGTTGTAAACTCACTGTCGAGTAAATAAGCCGTTCAGTTGTTAAAATTGTATAATTGTGTTAAATTTAATTATTTAAATAAACGACAAACAAAATTAAATAAGGCATTCAGTGTACGAATTATTAATAAAATAAACAAAATTGTTTTAATACCAATATTCCCACAAAGTGCCGATTCACAAGCATATTTTATGTTTCGGTGAATTGGTATATTAATTGTATTATCTAGTCACAAAAACCTCTTACGTTATTCATTACACTGTCCAAAGTCCAAATCATCCTTCAATAATTTACTCATAATTATTCCCACATCACAATATCTAGGCATCAGTGCATCACACTCTCAACTCTAGATTATAATATACTCTAATTATTCATTTAACAAATAACATATATAAAACACATCTCAAACCATAAAATCTATTGTAGTTTCATTTTGTCTTCATTAAACTTCGACTTGACACTTCCTAAGAGAATTAAACTTCAAATATATAAACAACTAGAGGCTGAAACACAATAATTTACAAAAGCAGTAAGCAAATAATTATTAAACTAAGATAAGTATCTTGCGATGTATAATATATAGCACCAATTATTTTTAGTCTATGAGTAATCACTATCGGAAATAGGTAGTTCTTACTTTTTCCTTACTATAAAATCTTCACTGTCCCTCCAAAATACCAACATAGGTATTAATTGTTCATCCACAAAAATAGTAAGGTGATAATATATAATAAAGTGTGTACTTAATTGTGATAGGATATTGTAATCTAAATCGTAAAATAACTATAACGTGCACACCAACACCAACCAAAGACGTCTTCATTCCAGAGATAGTCAATTTACATCATACAGCCAAACGAAATAGGTAAGAGAATATTTATTTTT
Source organism: Nasonovia ribisnigri (assembly GCA_027563435.1). Lineage (NCBI taxonomy): Eukaryota > Metazoa > Arthropoda > Insecta > Hemiptera > Aphididae > Nasonovia > Nasonovia ribisnigri. The sequence goes on along the minus strand of JANEHU010001440.1, from coordinate 51,409 downwards.
ACGCTCAAGAATATACCAATGATTTTATATCAATCTAATAATATTTAATAGCAGGATAAAAATTACACACACAGACAATCTTTTATATTAATAAATCACCATATAGATTCAAGGGCCTCATTATTATTTTAATAATTTTTATTCTACTATAATATAATAGTTCTAATAAGGACTGTAGGTTATAAATCGATAGAAGTACAAACTTAGTATCTTACACCGTTGAATTGACGATGATATTATTTTATGATTATTATTAATATCATTAACATTTCAAAATATTATTTTTCAACACACTAACTAATGTACCTATAATATTTCCTATACTATAGTAGTTTTCAGGAAAAGTGGCCCTCGACAATAACGCGACTGGTGACGATACTTCTGAAAAACAGTGGTTCTCAACATTGGCCGGTCAACAACAGGGGTAATTATATATGAATACAAATGAGTAATTATTTTAAATTTACTGCGCTTTGTTTAACACATGTTTTAGAGCCCCTGCGTCAAAATTTCCACTAGCCGCGCCACCATTGAGGGTCACTTATTCTGAAAATTATTATAGTGCCAGTTTAATCCACATTATAAAAAATAGTAAATATTGAAAAAGAGTTGTTCTCATTTCGTTTTGATAATTTCCGAATGAAACTTTTTAAATCTTAAACATATAATTATCTACCATTTATGGGTCTATCGACGATAGTATTATAAATATTTGAAGAAATGCTAACTCGTTAGGAGTTAGTTATTGGGAAATAAGTTATGTTAAAAATGAGGATCTAATACGTCATCTTACTCAAAGGGTCCCAGGTTTTTGATTGTCCAACGGTCATATGGACTTCTTTCCGCAGGATACGAACTAAGCATGGTAAATGTAATTACCTTCTTCATAAATGGACAACTAATGATTCGTCACAATGTAACTGCGGACAAATCCAGACACATTCTATAGGAATGTCCGTGAACAAAATACAAAGGAGTTATTAATGGACTACACGAGGGTGATGAATAGGCAATATACTGGTTGTGTAATTTTGATGTCTATCTTTAAAAACATAGATGTATTATGACAATCTTTAATATTTACTCAATTCATTTTTAAATTGTTTTATTATATTATTTAGATTAACACTGTTTAGTTTGTACAAACTACTAAATTTCAATAATTTTGCAATTTTTTCATGGGGTTTTTTTTAAGCTTCAAGAAAAAAACATCTTTAAATACCCATAAGATGACATTTTATATTTAAAAAGTTGTCACTTGAAACTTTTAATTTTTAGAGCTAAATATAAATGCTTTATTGCGTAAGTGATTTATAAGCTTTAATAATGGGAAAACAAGGTTGGACGCTAGTAAATTAAAGTTAGTTATATTGAACCATTAATTACTAAAATTTAAATAGTTGTGATCAGTGGCGTACTTACGGAGGGAGATTAGGCAGATATATCTTCCGCCTTGACTTTTTTTATTTAGCTTATATTTAATATATTTAGTACCTATAATATGGTTATAACTTATAGATATTTATGTTTTTCCATTTATCACTTTATCAATAGGTAATAAAATGTCGAGACGTTTGGCATCAGAGAGGTTGTAGATAAATAATATAGATGTATTTATGTATTTTGAGTGGAAAGAGAAAAACTATTTTAGTCATGTACCTCCTTCAAATAAATCCTAAATACGCCACTGGTTGTGGTAAAGAAAATCCAAAAATTCAGAAAAAAAAAATGGAATGATGAGATCGTTACAAAATAACTAGGTCTACCTATATGGCTTCAATTTTGTTTTAATTTTGTTTATTTATCTCATCACGATGACATACACCCTGTATACCTAGTACAGTTAAGTGAGTTAGATATTATGGACCACAAAATATTATATAAGATACACATTTAAATTTGTATTTGTCTCGGGTTCTTTCTCTACTGGTTTTAATGCGTTTGTTGAGTACTTGAGTAAATATACTCGGACTATATACTTCATACGGATGGTACGATTTAGACGAAGTTTTTGAATGTTATCATACACCATATACGTCGGGATGGCGAAATGAAAAAAAAATACAATAGGCAATAAAGAAATACGATATAACAGTAAAATCAAAAGTCACACAAAGCAATTTAAAACCCGTAATTCTATACTGTTTTGACGATTCGACGCAATTTATTGGAACGTGGTGGTATGTGATTCGTGACTGTATAATATTCTTTTTTATTTTTCAAACGCCTATGTACACTTAAGGTTTATCGGTGTTCACTGTTCACAGAAGCGTGAATACGACTTCTAATATAAAAGCTAGCTGCAGTGTACGAAAACACGTTTGGGGAATGTTAAATTCATATTAATCTTTAATGATCAGATGCCTATAATATTATAATATTGTTTACCAAGTGCATTTCATATTGAGTGTTTGGGTTTTTTTTACACGTTGAAAAAACGATATCATCAATACAACATGTCGATTATCCAAAAGAACATGCGCTCGATAAGCCTATGCGTTTGGATACAAACAAACATATTAGATAAAATGATACTGTATAATATAGTACTGTGGTGAATAATAAAATCATACCTTTGTATTTTTTAGTGACAGTTTACATTGCATGCATGTTTGTTCGTTGTAAATCTGTGCATTTAAGTTATTTTTCACCTTGAAATAGAGGACCGTATTTGTGTCAAGTTCATTTATTAGCGCGGGTCTTAAAAACTGTTGAAATTCTTCAAATCATGTACAGTAATTTTGTTTCTTAGATGTCAGATTAGTTTACCAATAAATTTTAATATATTTATATGTTATTTATTAAAATATAATTCAAATCAATATAAATGCCTACTCAAAATATCGTTTTTTAGATTTTGTACTAAAGTATAGCAATCTAATTAAGTTTCACTGAAATATAAATTGTTCATTAGGAATACCTAACTTAGTGTGTGTAAAACTCGCTTATATATTATTATACAACTAGATTAAGCATACGTATAATTAATAAAATTGGATGTAGATTGCAGGTAAGTTTTTAAATTTTATTTCTAACGATTTAATATATGGTGTAAAATGAAGATATGTAAATATTTACAATCGAAAAATGGAACTTTCTATTAAGTTATAGCTTTCAGCATAATATGAATATATACAACCACTTAATAAACTATGTTGATACTTGATAGACTTAATATTGATTTTAATGTTTTTTATTAGTTCAAATTAAATAACAAAATAATTATCGCAAAATAAAAATACTAAGTATGCTATTTTTCTTAACTAGATTACATGTAAAATCAATAATCTCTTATAAAAATTAAAATACATATAATAAGTTGCTCTAAAGTTTTTGAAGTGCTTGAAAAAATGTATAAGTATAAGGCTACTGATTATATGTTGTTTCCTGTTATTATTTTTATCTACTTTTATAGGATTCATTGATTAAAATATTTTATCAAGTATGAATCTATATATTTTGCATACAACTGTAGTTTATTTAATTAAATCAGGAATGGATTTGGTCGATTCGAATGGGGTTACTGCGTTTGGCTTAGCATAGATATAAATTTAAAATTAAATTATTTTAACAAGAATGTCATGCAATCGTTTTCAAAAATGTTATATTATAATTTAACTATATTTTTTATTAACACTAATTTTCATTAGTATTTGTCTATACATTTAATCGAAAGTCACTAAGAACTTGCAAAAAAAAAATAAACATTAGAAATTTGTACCTTCTGTGTCTACTTTTTAATCTATATACGTAGGAGTTGAATGAACGTTTTGAAAATCAATTACTAAAAGTAATTCTAGGAAAAAAATACACCAGATTTTAAAAATCAATATTTTTGTTATAAATACAATTGATATTTTGATTTTTGTGTACTTGATAATATATTGATATATTACAGTTAGATATATTTCATTTAGATATTGTTAATTTATAAAAAATAATAATTTACCAAGCATTATATAAATCTATCTTTCAATATGGATTAATATTGCATGGTGTTGATGTTCAGCATTTGCTCTAGACCTATAGAAATTCAACAAAATTTAATTGTAAGAATATACTTTGTAACACAATTTGGTCTCCTATTTTCAACAAGTAAAATTAATAAGTAATAAAAATGACACTAAGCGTAACATTAGAGCGTATGACATTGCTGTATAGTACACAAAAAAAGAGTAAACATTTTGTTGATTGTCTAGGTTCCACTATGTTCAAATCTCTATCATTGAATGTTAAAAAATGTATAAATCTACAATAATTTTAATAGAACACAAAGCTATCTACATAATAAAAAAAATTGTTTTTGCATACTCATATTTGTTAGAATTAATAAAATACTTAAAACTTTTGTAATTCTGCATATATTTATATTTGTTTTAAGCAATGGGTTAAGTAATCATAGGATAAATACATGTTGTAAGTCATTTACCTCATCACAATAGCTTTGCTTACAGAGATTAATTAATCAAAAAAAGCAGGTAAGTGGATATCGCTCTGCTGTACAGTAGGTTACAAGTGGGTCGCTGTATAATGGATGGTATCAAATTTGAATTCAATGATATAATATCATTATATACGAAAAACAATTCTGAGCTGAGACGGTTTGTCAGTGTGGATATTTAATATTATATTTAAATTGTTATTTCTTATTATTAATACGGTAGGTAGCCGGTAAGTTGAATTAATATAATAAAATTACAACAAAATAAATAAAATCGTTATTCTTGGTTGTTTAATATGTAATTTAAAAGAAATTTTTTTATGAATTTCTAACTGAAAATAATTTGCACATTTTCATGATTTTTACGTATTTTACTAAAATTTGAACTTTAAATGCTCATAAAAAATTATTATTGATTTACGCTTAACTTATTATTTAATTTCCAATAGATTATTATTCAATAGATTTATTATTTTTACTGTATAATATACAATACATAATATAGGTACACATAATATTATAATATGAAAACACAAAATTTGTAATATTAATGGAAATATTTTCAGTTTTACATTATTTTTAACACGAACCCCGCAAATGTAATATTATGGTAGTTAAAAATATTGACCTTTATAATTGCATGTTCTAACTGTTAATTTTTCTGTAATACATTTAAAATTCGATTGTACTAGATACGAAATGTTAGTGGAAGGTTACGTCTTATTACTATTGGTATTAAATATTAATAAATAGTTGAGTAGTTTGATTTTAAATTTAAATAATAGCATATTTTAAAATACACATACATTATAAATTAAAATGTATGGTTAGTTATATGCTTTGATGGCTGTATGATCAAATGAAAAGAATATAGTAATGACTTACGCGTATTATAAGTATTCATGTGTATACTCTATAGCGTGTTCTCTGTAATCAATGACAGAATAAAATGATCAAAAATAATTCATTTCTCAGAAATGAGTTTCATAGAATTATCTTTTGCGCTAAATTGCGACACACTGCGCCATGGGGCATATTATAATATAACTTCTCCCACGTGGTTGTGTTGCATCTAAATTGGCCTTTTTCCAAATGTACATAAAGTACCATAATAATATGTTATTATTTTGGGGGCAGGGGGAATAAAAACTAAGATCAACTGACAATAATAATAATTCTCTTCAGGAGATCGTCTGATTGAAGAATAAATAAATGGTGGAAACACCTTAATATAATAATAACAAAGTAGTTATTTGGTATTGTAAGTAGGTACATTTAAAAAAATCCTGAGAACTTACTTCTAATGTATATTACTAGAGCAATTAGTAGGTTTGAGTGTATTTCGTAGATCGCTATAATGGATGAGTTAAAATTGAATTCAATCAAAAATAATTGTATAATGTGTATAGGAAACGTGTCACAATCTATATTTAATGAATAATATTTACATTACGAATTATTATTTTCTTCATTCGGTATGTTGAACTAATAGTGTTTCATAAATATCGAGCATAATTGCTATATACATAGTTACTTGTTATATACCTATCATAACACGGTCAATAACGATGTACCGCAGAATGGTGTAAATAAGCTCACCTCAATGAATTTCGATATTTTTTAATTGCTATAGGAAAAAACTTTTGATGAACCTTGTAGTAAATGCTCATGCATTTAATTGAGAAAAAACATAATCTATTGTAGTAAGTAGTAACCTATCTAGTTATATTAACTAGAAAAAAAAGTTAAACATTTCAAGTTTTTATAAATGGTTCAGAAAGATCCAACAAATTTTGAAAATTTCATCAAGATGGTTAGAATATGTATTAGAATAAATATTTGGTGAACATTTCAAGTTTTAGTTTTAGTGATTCCTTTCTGAATTACAACAGAAAACATGGCGACAAACAATTTTGTCGACAACTAGTGTTGTGTACATTCTGCACGTTTCCCCAATGTTGTTTGTTAGTTTTTCTCAGTTATTATGAAAGTGCGAGGAATTTATTACTTTGACTTCTAAACTAGATAAAATACCATAGCTACTACACACTACCAACTTCGTAAAAGACTGGAGAACTTATATTCTTCTCCAATACGTGATGACAGTCCCAAAAAATAAAAAATATACATAGTAGTAAAAGTAAAATCAATACATTCCTCGCTTCAATCAGAATCTATATCTAAATCTATATTATATTCTATATTGGTTAAATATACATAATATTGTTAGATCTACCTATAGTAGAGTAATGTTGACAAGTTACAACTGTAATACTTGAAAAACAAAAAAAATCGTAATTCTAAAATTTAAAAACAAATACATAGGTAGTTGCGTACGTATTAGTTCGATTAAATTAAATCTTTTGTTTAGATTTAGGCTCTAGTAATTCTGATTATTTTTGACATTATTGTAAAGGATATTATTATTAATTTTTTTTTATGTGTAATGTCGTGTACGTATAGTGATAAAATGCATTAGTACCAACGACTTTATGGTACTTGACTGGTTGTTTTATAAATAGTAAAAATTCTAGTTTATTGAGCTAGCTATTTGCACTAAACAAGATAATATTTAAAAATGTATTCAATGAATTAACTTATGTGATAAATATCCATGGCTTTGTGGTTATCCAATAAGTAGTTTTTATACTTTTATCTTACTAATAAATATATAAATATAAATTTGGTAGATAAGAATTAAAATTAATTAATATGAAATACAACCTTTTAAATATTGAAATAGGTAAAAGCAAATGGATTAAAACAATATTAATTAATATAATATTTTATAGTATTTGAACTCGTTCCTGTATAATTAAATTTTTGTCGGTAAACAATGTTAAAGTATACAAGTTTTAAGATAAAATATTTATGGAAAAATTAAACCTTTTCCTTATTCAAAATTCAAAAGAACTTATATAAGAGTTACAAGTTATGGTTATTATTTTATGGTCGTTACGGATATAAACAGTATCTAAATATTTTCGAATAATAGTCTTTAACGAACGAAGGAAAAACTTTGGTATTGCCCAAATTAACTTGCTGTAGGTATGCAACTTTTAAATTTCAAGGTAAGTCTTGACATCAGATTTATTTTATAATTTTTTACGGTTAGTTAATATATTATTTTACCAACGCTATGTGAGTGAGTATGTCTGCACATGAGCTTATTTACCATTTTAGCATGTGTAGTTTAGGCACTTTGTGTAGGCACTTTAAAAAATGCCACTGTCTAACTGAAATGTAAGTAAAATCGTAAAATCGTGTATTATTTTTATTTATATTTTTTGATATATATTTGTCCAATAAATGACTACATCACGCTGACCACAAATCTGTACTCGTTGATGAATGATTGCCTGATTTGCTGTTAATACCCAAGGAAAATTATCTATAAATAAAGATTTTATAAAAGTATCTATGTAAAGATAAAAGTTTTCCAGGTTAGAGCAGGAACCCAACCTTAGAGAAGGCCACGTAAGAAATATACATATACCACGCAATGTAATTAAAATATATATTACATTCCAAGACCTGTTATAGAGGTATATTTAAGTCTTGTGAAATATCTAACCCAAACAAACCAATGAACCGAGAATATGAAATGAAACCAATAACAACAAAAGATTTCAACGAGGCGGTTTAGGTCGACTATAGATTTCCAATATTTCACGGACGTTAAATATAAATGGGTTCTTAACAACTAAGACTACAACACAAGATGTGTGGATTTACATTCATTGAAAAGTAAACGGTCTGTATAGAGTGGCAACCAAATTACCTATTTTCCAATATTTTTTTTTCTTTTGAACCTTTGGAACGCCTAAAATATTATAAAGCAATAACCGTCATAAGTCTTTAAATTATATTATTATTTCATTTCAAGATTTTTGGTAAGATTGTGTGATTGTTTATGGTTGATAAAGTCATCCACAAAGTAGGGACGTATTCTTGAGGCTCATCTTCGGGAGGGGGGGGGGGATAAAACTAAAACTAGAACCGTATGAATAAATTCTAAATTTTTCAATTGTTTCGCTCGATTTTAAAATAGGTACATGCAAATATATACCCATATAATGATAGCATATTATAATAATAGTTAGTATACTTTAAGATAAACATAATATAATAACAAAACAAGAATACAAATTACAATAGGTATTTAAAATAATTATAATATATTATGTAATAATATTCGGCGTAACTTCGAAAACTGGAGCAATGCCATACTACCATAGTTGTCTTACCGTTTAAGCTTAACAATTTTTGTTGTAATATAATATTTAATTTCATATCCGAACCAAGATTAATAGCAAAATTTCCGGATCATCTATCAGAATCACTCGGCCGTAACTGATCCTCACTCTTAGAGACGCAGCCACCATCGAATTCATCAAAAAAGCAAACCTTCAAAAAAACTATAAAAAACTTCTTAAATATATACACTAACTTGTCTTAATACCAATATAAATAATTTATCGATGTAATCCGCTTATATCCCAAGTCGCTGGGGGTAATTGTTTTATTATTAATAATAAAAAAATATTTAATTTGTATCATATTGACATCGTGATCTGTGGTATCATACCCTGAAAAGAAAATAAGTTAAGGATGTCGAAGCCGGTGCGTTTTTTAGTAAAAAAACTTATCTTACAGGAAAAACTCTCACGCTCTGTAGAGTTTAGTCAGATACGTTTTTTTTATTTAAAAGAAGAGAACATTTTACAGGTCGTATCAAAGCCTGATTTTCAAAATTATTATTATAGAACCTAAAATATGCATTTGAATAATGCAAATAATATTTTTTCTTTTTCAAACATATTTTTCCACCACTATTTAACATAAAATAAGAATTTTGTTTCTAATCCGACCTGAAAAATGTTCTCTTTTTTTAATAAAAAAAAATTAACGAAATTCGACTATTTTACCGGGCACGAGAGTTTTTCCTGTGAAGTCATTTTCGTTGGTATAACACAGTATCAACCCCCTTCCCCCTAAATACGTATTAAACTGCAGATTACTGGAACAGTATTACAGTTAAAGTAGTAACTAAGTTATAAAATACATTTTATAGAATTTTGGAAAATTGAAAAAACCGGCTGCGACACCCTTAATAACACATTACCCGTTTGCAGAGTGTAGACCACTAATCATAATTTTGGGAGCCGCAAATTTATGAAGCTAATTCGAAGCGAACCACATTGTTAAGAGATGTTTATAAAATGGGTTATAAAACGAAAACATATTTTTCGTTTTATAACAAATGGAGGGATATTTGTTTATTTATTTATTTATAGAAATAACTAAGAGTCACACGAAACTGACTCAAAAGCCACATGCGGCTTACGAGCCTCGTTGTGGCCACCCCTGGTGTAGACCTTTCATAGAAAATAATCGTGTAGAGTAACCTGGGGTATAATGGCGCACCTAACATTTAACAGCTGTTATGTGGTAGTATAGAACTATTAGAAATATTGTTATGTTGTTTTCCTATTATACATATTACGAAGATTTAAATTTTCGGATCAAAAGTTGATTTTACCAAAGTAAATTTCAAAAATTCTAAATAATTAGAAATTATAACAAATGTGTCTTTTTACCCCATTATTGGGGTTAAAGTGTGCACGTTGTGGGGTAATAGGACGCATGCTAAATTAATTCATAAAAATCTATTTTATTTTTATCAAATAATAAGTTATAAATATATATAATATGCATGCATAATATAATAGTATTAATATAATACATAATAAATATAATAAATACAGTATTAGAAGTAAATACTAAGCCAAATAGCCGTAATGGGTGATGTTAAATTTGAATTCAATGATAATATATCATTGTACACAAAAAAACGATCCTGACTGAAGACGGTTTGTCACCCTAGGATATTTTATATAATATTTATATTATTATTATTAATACGGTAGTCGGTAAGTTTAACTAATACTATTTGCATATTTGTATATAATAATTTACTTTAAAAGTTTCAAGTACCCACGAATAATATTTCTAAATTACAACACAAAACTAAAATCGTTATTCTTCATTTAAATATCTAATTCTGTCCTAATTTAAACATAAAATTACTATAAAAAATTGTGTTTATCTTTTTTTGTAGCTTTTTTTTTGGTTTCAGTATGAACTACTTACGCTGAGCCCTGTTTTAAATTTTCAATCCTTAGCCATAAACATTGAATATTTTATACATTTTTAACTGCGAAATAATTTTTACATTTTCAATTTAATATATGTTGTTAAAATTTGAACTTTAAATGTTTTTAAAAAATCTAGTCTATGTATTTTTAATATTTTTAACTTGATATTGTAACAATGTGTGAGGAGCCTTGCAGTATTACATTGTCCAGCTTGTTGACTCAACGAATACAATTTTATTGATATTTATAGAAAAAAAAACTTCAGAAAAAAAATGTTCAATAACCGATATTACATACAAATTCACGGTTTTCCTTATTTTGTTTTTGTTTTTGTTTTTTTCTATGCTTTTGGAAACTACTGGGAATTTAAATGATGACCTCCCGAATGCACTAATTAGATTCATTTTCCCACCGAAAAAGATACTGAAGTTCAAAATCAAACATTATTTTGACTACTTATCGTGTTTATACAGTCACTCGCATAAAAAAAAAACATTCATATATCATTGTTAAATCAATACTTTCATTGTTCTGTTCAGAATCTAAAATAGTTATTTTATAAATTACAGTCAATTTTTGATTATATAAACAATTACCTATTGAATGGCATTTAAAAATTCACTTGCTCATATATTTAAATAAATGTTTAAACAATATGATTATAATAGGTACCTATTAGGTATATAAAACAAAAAAATTTACTTATTACCATTTGTATCGATAGTAAAATAATAATACACATTTTTGATATGTTGCAATAGTGATGAATAGATTTACTCAATATGGAGAAATGTCCACGATGCCATAAAATATATCTATCCATTTCATAAAATGTTATACATATTATGAATAATATATTTTAACACGATATGAATATTTTTCATGATGTAAACAACAATTTTACGTAAAGAACGGTTTCATTAAGGGGATGCGACGTGTATGATGTATCAGCTGCAGGTGACATAAGGTCCAGAAAAAAAAGTAAAACCTGCGCATAGTTAGCTTAAATAAAGCATATGATATTTTGATTTATCATAACAAAAATACCATGGATTTATTTGGAATAAAAAATAAAATATACTGAAATTTGTGTTGCAAACACATGGGTATAATATTATAGTCTGCTGAGCACTAATGTAATATAACAACCCATTCGTGTTTCTTCCCAACATAATAATATTATATATTATAATCGTTATCAGCCATTTAAGATATATTCAAAACACACAAGTGCTCATTTATAGTATACTTACACAATGTACATACTTTAATACATCATAATAAATAAATAAATAAATCTTGTATTTGTATTTAAATTAAATATGTTATTTCCCGGTAACTGTTTTACGATCGGGAGTCCAATTCAATTGGTAAGCGAATTCTTTATCTCTTCGATGTTTATTACATTGTACACAACACAAAGATTATACCTTTTACTATAGCTGTATGTTGTTATTATTATTTCTATACTGTTGAATTTAAACAATCTATCTCATGATTTCATAATATAATATTTAACGGTTAGGTATTGTGTGTTAACTGAAGAGATCGTTTAACTAAATTATTAATCACTAATGACTATAGAATAATGACATATTAAATCCTTCAATGCGATTATTATAGTAGTAAATGCTATTTAATTTATTCATTGAAGGTATATTATGTATTCATAAAAGTTGGCAGAAATTATTACTACACAATACCAGTCCATAATATTATAATCTGCTGGTGAAACAAATACCCGACAGGAAAAAAAGGATTATGTAAGCAAAACCGATTTGCAACAAAAACAATTATTAAAAAATTAATACTCAACTGAGGGACTTTTGACTTTTACCAAATATTCATATTTGTACTACTAGAAAATGTTATGATTTTCTAAATATTTTGGCTTTTTTTAAACTGTTTGTAGTCTGTAGGCATTTGAAATATTCGTGTACAATATTTATTGTATACTTTTATGGTTTTTTTTTTACATATAATATATTCTCGAACAAAATAGTACATGTAACAATAAATTGGTTTGACAATTGTGTTTCTCCGTTAACGCGATTTATCTTACTCGTATGTTGGAACTCTTTATACAAGCTAACCATAAAAACTATACGAGTTGTATGTACATTATATTATATTGGCTTTGTTAAGTTACGAATTTCCTATTAATTTTTTTACAAGAAACCCAGATAGATAAGTAGATAATAGGAAGATACTATGTCAATATATATATTATATATATTAGGGTGGGTGGTCCAAATTTCATAGGTGTATATGTTTATGTCTTACTTTGAAATCTTATAATATTTAAAAAATAAAAATTTCATGAAAAAAATTCAAAAAAGTTAAATATTACAAATTACTTTATTAAATAAAGTTAATTGACAATAAATGTAACTTATAAAATTATGTTCATAATCTTCATAGGTATATATTAAATTTGTGTAACAAGTTAAATAGAATAATAATTTTAAAAGCCGTTCGCCACGTGTCGCAGTCGTATTGTCGATTTTCGTTATCTATATCGGCGCAGCCTTCGTTATTCTACTAGTCTATTCTATCGTCTACTATTTTTAGAAATGTTATTTTATTACTATTTGTTATAATTTATAAAACTGTTTTCATGCAGAAAACAACAAAATAATTCCATAGTACGTGTTTGACAGCCGGCTGTCACCAGGCATACAGCGTATATAGTACTTATCGCGTGTTCGTTTTTAGCTTTCCGATAGCAGTGCATATCTACCAGTCTACATTACGGGTAATTATAATGACCTTTTATTGTAATAATACCATTATACCACGCGCGTAATTAGCCAACAAACGCCGACATGGACGGCAAATCCATAAAATCACTTAAGACGCTAACTAAAGCATAGGTACATGTTAAAATTTCCGTCATCAAAACACAACCCCACAGTACCTCGCTTTACCTTAAATATACCAATCAATAGCAAGCTCCTAAAGTCACTATCCACAAAAAAAGAAACACAAATAGCACAGCCACCATTACATAAAAATAATACAAACGATTCGTCCGTAATTAAAAATACAATTGAACGTCCAAAAATATTATCTAGCACCTCCACTATCAATACCATTAATAATTTTGCCGAAACTACAGCCAAATCTAATCATCCAAAAATGAACCAAGCGATCGTTCTATATTCGATTGACGGAGTCCGTCAAGTCAAATATATTACAGCTATCTGTAGGATAACCGAACCATCTAATATAATTGCAGCATCAATAATCTCAAACAACAGAGTTTGTATATTTCTGAACAGTGAAATAATTGCAAACAATTTAGAAAAAAATCACGCACACAAAGAAATAGGGAATAATAAAATTCCGATCACAAAATTGATAAGTCCCTCTAAAAGAATAATCTTATCAAAAGTGTATCCTTCTATCCCAGACGGTATTATTATTAACGCCCTACATGATGTATGTATCATATTAACATCAAACATCTCACCTCTGAGATTTTTTATTCCGAATAATGCACTCACCTAACAACAATTAAAAACCCACTTATTACCCTCATCAAAATGTCCAACATTATACAGGGTGCGGCGTAATGGATTCCCATATTTCAAATAATCATTAGCGCGTCATCAAACTGATTAGAATAAAGTGGTTTATTTCGCTAGATTAGATTATTAATAAGGTTTTTAGTCATCACCATGGTATGGTCCGGTGAACAACATGGTTTCGTTATCGAGGCATTTTTCAAAAACGCTGAATGTGTGATTGCGACACAGAGAGCATTTCGCACTCGGTTCAGTTTGAATCTAAACGAAAGTGTCCCTGATTGGAAAAAAATTTTAAATTGGGTAGGTACAAAATTTAAGAGCAACGGGATCTGCAATGCTTAAAAAACCGGTTGGGCGTACAATGGAATCTCGATAGCTTCTATAAACGAAGCACTGATTTACAACAAATCCTTTCTGACTTACAACCCAGCATACTATGTCTCGAAAAACCAACTTGAAAATGGGACAAACCACCCACTTAAAAAACTATACCAGCTATTGCAGGAACCGAGTAAACTCTATCAAAGCGAGGGGCGGCATCGCAATAATCATAAGTGTTGCATATTCAGCATTTATAATTTATATTGTATACTAAACGTTTATATTAATAATAATAATCATAAGTATCATATTACGATCGGTGGGGAAGCGAACACTGGCCAATACAGTTACAACGTTTTCACCAACCTCCTAAAACAGACCCTATAAATAAATGGAAACTCAAATCATCAAACTGGGATCTTTCCTCCTGTCTTGTAGACCAGTACATCACAGAAAACCAGTTAGAACCTCCCAATGAACATACTCCATACATAAACCAAACTTGTATTGATGAACTTATTAACAAATTATCATCACTAATAATAAAGGTAGCTAATACAACAATTGGAAAATCTAATCGCCCTCTAAATAAAAGAACAGTACTATGGTGGAACGAAGATTGCAAAACAGCAATCAAAAAATACAAAAAATGTCCTCAACCTTCAAAAACTAACCTTCAATCAAACCATATCCTATTAAATAAATACAAAGCTGAATCTAGATACATCACCAAAAAAACTTGAATGCTGGCAAAAAAAATACACATCTTCAATCAATATTAAAACACACCCATCAGCGGTCTGGAACAAAATGCAAGCACTCAAAGATGTAAACACCAGCTACTACCTAACTACATGTACCATAACCAAATTGAACTATATTCAACCCCCGAAATTGCACAAGCCTTTGCTGAGTCATTATAATATAATAACAGCAACGCAAATTACAAGGATAATTTCTTAATTTTCAAAAACAAATCAGAAAAAAATATCATAATTAACCACAATCCTCAACTCGACAACGCGGAATGCAATCACCCATTAAATATAAAAGAACTCTACCTCGCACTACACAACTGTAATAACAAAAGTCCTGGATCCGACGATATACTTTTCACCTTCTTGAAGAACTTATCTGACAACGCAATCAACACTTCCCTTCAATTTACAATTTAATCTGGTACAACGAAATTTTCCCTAACCAATGGAGACATGCACTCATAATCCCTATATTAAAACCAGAAAAAGATAAATTTAATATTCTCAGCTACCGTCCAATTTCGCTAATTAGTACCCTTAGTAAAGTCAATTAATAAGCTTTAATATTTGCAAAGTCAATGTCTGCAAGTAAAATTCTAATAACCAGCGACTCCCTTCTCGCTATCGAAGCACCAAACCCTTCTAATGAGATAATTTACCAAATCCATAATATCATCACCTCGACCCAAAAAGCAGTCAAATTCATGTGGGTTCCCTCACATATTGGTAACCCAGGAAATGAAAAAGTGGACACACTGGCAAATGAGACAATCGCCTCGTCCTCATCTTCATCTATTAATACTCTTCTATACCAAGACATAAAAAGAAGTATAAACATACACACAACTAATATGTGGCAAACATCCTGGCAAACATACCAATTTCGAACAAATTAACATCAATAAAGAAGAAAATCACTTAATAGTATACCCAGCCCAATGCTTCTAGACGTTCCAAAATTATCAACACAAAAATAAGAATCGGTCACACCAACCTCACTCACATACATATCATAAAACTCGAAGCCTCTCTGTATCAATGAACCGCTCACAATCAAACATATAGTCTTAGATTGCCCGCTATTTGTCAACGCAAGAAACATCCTCAACCAACCTTCATCGATGGAGGAAGCACTAGGAGAACACAACACACACCTGATCCATAAATGGATCTTCTTCAAATCCATCGGTATCGACACAAAAATGTAATATTAAGTTAAAACTACACAACCAACAAGTATAATGTAAAAAGATAAAATGTTTCCTATAATCATGTAATCTCCTATCATAACTATATTATCCATTAATATCAATGTACCTATACACAACCGCAGGCTAATGAACTAGCTGTTAAAGTCTTTATTCTTAATAAAAAAAAAATAATAATAATAATTCATAAGTATTCGTGAAAATTGAATAGGTACCTATGAGACTACATTGTTGTTTAACATATTTTATTAATTTAATGTCCTAAACAATTGAAAAAAAAAATTAACAGATTAGTCTTAATTCTAGTAGAATATTTTGTATTTATATTTACATTTTTAGAGATATAAACACCAAACAAATAACATAATGAAAACTCATCCAGACTGTATTGTATGTTTAATTGGACAGCCTACGCAATAAATAACTGGCTCTAAACATCCTTCAACGGGGAATATAATACGTAGAATTTTATTTTTATATGAAATGAGAAACAGGAGTAACACAGTTGTCAACTCAAGAAAAATTATACTTTTGGAAATAAAATGGATTGCCTACTACGAGTAACTTCAACATCACCATACTAAAAATACTAATTTTACTAAAATAAAAAAAGGATATTTCAATTGGTGAATATTACAAAAAAGGAAATCGTGAAGATCACAAACGTCAGCCGTAAATAAAAAAATATGAACTTTATAACGACAATTTACATGACTTAATCGATATTTCTGATAGCACAACTTGACTAAAGGTGTAATGGCTGGAATAGATCAAATACTGAAAAAAACAAGAAATACGTAAGGAGCAACGGGGTTTTCGTTTACCAATTGAAAAAAAAAGAAGGAGACAAATTAACAGTTACTATTGAACTATCTTCCTCCTAAACTAACAGTGAAGCGGAAAAAAGTTTATTAGAAGTAAATATAGGTTCCACATCTACTTCAAATAGTTCAAAGAAAAGGAAAGAGGTAGACAGAATATTATGAGTACTGAAATTTTAATTGCCTTAGATTGTACACGAATAAAAGATATATGTGTAACCACCACAATCAATACCTAATATATAATAATAATACCTACGTATTTATGTATATAGGTATAACGCACACATATGTTGGCAGCTACAGTAATTTTATTATTTTTAATTGTTTTGGGGGGATATCCTCTAAGCTTTGTGGGATTACACACAGTACGCAAAATAAAATATTACACTAGATATTACGTTTTTGATCAAATTTGTATTATTGTATCGACTAAACCTTTTGTAATTTTTCATGTTTATTTAAATCTGGTCTTAAATTTTCTATATCACATTTAATTAGTTTTTTTTTTTAACAACGCTTTGAATAATTCTGATTTATGCAAACAGTAAATGTTGTTTACACTTTTAATTTGTTAAATTGATACGTCTTGTTGTATCATACAAGTATAATAATATGACATAAAATATAAAGATTTTATCACGTTGACTATCATGAGATCCAAATGAGCTATCACTGGTATTTTATATTTGTATTCGTCGCCAAGGGTTTTTTTTTGGTTATGGTTTTATTTAAAAATTCTTTAAATTACATAAAATTCTATAGGTACAAATTAAATTTTGTGTCTTGAAATATGTCTCAGATACTGTAACTTATATTTTTTTACTAAGAATAAGATACAAAAGACATTCACTAAATAATTATTTTTATAACTGTTACCTTGAGATTATTCCAAATTTGACCCCTCGAGTATAAAAATCTTCATAAATGAGGTCAAATATTGGATTCCAATATTTTTTTAAATATTTATAATCCACATCATATTAGAAGATCATTTACTTCATATCACTAATGCTAAAACAAAATATTTTATACTTTTAAATTTAAGTATAATAATTATAATAACTCGTGCGATGTACAAACAAATAGATAAAAAATCTGATGACATTTCTTATGACACTATACGTATACTATGATAATATTTATTTTATATATTATTATTATAATTTATGAATTAGGCACATATAAGACTTTGATTGAACATTATTAATTAATTAGTTGAGAATGTTCGGAAAACAATGGTTAAATAGGAAAAATTCACAACAAAAAAACTAAATCACTTGCTAATGATGTGACAATATTGTTTAGTAGGTATTCGAATCCGATGAAAAAGTATCAATCAATAAAATCCATTCCTGTGCATCGCATATTACACTAATGGTACTGTGAGACCCAATAATGGATCCCCTTCGTAATTTTTTTATATTTTGTTGATACTCAAATTCATGGAAAAGTAAAATAACTATGTTGAAAACTGTTGGTTTCATATATTGTTTTTTTACGAATCATAGTTTAAATACAAATACCCAAGTTTATTATTTGTAAAAAAATGTATAAAATATATTTTATTTTTAGTATTTATGAATAATATGGAATAACAAATATAATGTGATGTAATAGATATTCGTTATACACGTATCTCTTTTTGAAATACTTACATTGTAATTTGTTTAGGTATTATTAGGTATGAATCCATCTATAAAATACCAAAATTTTTGAAATGTGTTGAAATATTGTACCTTTACATGTTAAATTCCTTAATTAAACCACTGATTATTTATACTATATTTAAAATTTTTTTAAAGTGTGTGTATAATATGTCTCATCTATTTAGTTAAATTAATTTTTTTCCCGAACTGGATAGTTTAAGATAGTGAAATTCATCCAGATCGTAAATTTTAACAAAAATACATAACAAAATGGATATCAATTTCATGAAATGAACAATACCTACATTGTACACTTAGTGTAATTATTATAAGACATATTATTGCTGTAAGTTATTTAAACTATACTTTCTTATAATGTTTTATAAACGAAAATAATATAACTATTTTATTTTATTTTAATTAAGTAATTTCAAGTTACGTTAACAATTTTTTATCTATCTACTTGTACAGTAATTTGTGTATCGACTTTATGAACGTTACGAAATATGAACACAAACAATTATTGAGTATTAAACAGTTTTATTATGTCAACTTTTTTTAATAATTTTTTTTTTACCTTATTTATTTTTTCAGGGTGACTAATCGACCAATACATAGTATGTTATTTTTAAAACATGAAAATTGCAGACCCACTTGACTGGCAATGAGTTAATTTCCTTTCATGACAAGAAACAATTCCTTGCCCCATAAATATTTTAATCAATTCACGCACTGAAAACTCTACATTTTTATTAACTTGATAAGTATTGACATATATTTAACTTAAAATTAATTAAAATATAATATAATATAAGATAGATCGTATATTTCTATATTTTTGTTCATAAAATAATATAGGAAAGTATAAAGTAACTTACAAATTACAATAATTTTCTAGGTAGATGTTTATATTATTATGTATTATCCTTAAAATTTACGATCTGGATGAATCACACTATCTGGACTTTCATTTCTCGAAAATATTGATTTTACTAAGTGGATGTGATATATTATAGATTATGTATTTAGGCATTTAGTACTATTACAATATATATCATATTACCTGAACTATATTTAAATATAAAATAAAAACATTAACCACGAATCTAAATGGCTACATCGTATTAACGTAGGGTCACTTTATGTGGGAGCTCACCCACACAATAACTATCTTTTAAGCAAAACGATGTAAATAAGTTAAAAGTAAACCTAATTTTTATTTTTATATCAAATACTAATTACAAAAAGTTACAAAATACTGTAACTTTGTAGTTAGTACCATTGTTATTTGCTATACGATTATGTACCTATAGCTTAAGTAACAAGGTAGTAGGTAGGAATTGTATAATTATTTTAATCATTCATGTTCATGTAGGTACAGCTATAAATGTTATTAAAATGTATTATCCATTCACATCAAAGGTATTTTATATTTTATCTTGTTGTAGGTCACCTGATGGTTGGACACATTGAAGCGGAAAATAAAACGAAATAAATGCATTTTAAAAAGAATTTTATTTCTTATCTCGTTTTATTTACTTGTCGTAAATGTAATGTATTAAAATGCTGCAGCACTTAGGTGTGTAATCAAGATTGTATACAGCGGGAAATTAAAACATGAAAAGTGCTTAAATAACAACAAACAATTAGCGATTGTGTCTAATGTCTTTACATAAAAATAAAAAACACATCTTACTCATAAAACAAATCTGTGTGTAGATAATAAAAGTAACAATAAAGTTATGTATTTTGTATTTTAATTTTCAATGTAACTATGTAAATAACTCAGTTTAATCATTAAATAATTTTTCTTTTTGTTGTGTTTCCATGTCAGATTTATAACAGTTTTGCGAACAGATTTGGTTTTTAGTTTGACAACGCCGAATGCTTACTATAAATAATGGTAAAAATTTGTTGTAATATCAATATATTATCAAGAAAGAATATAAAAATGAGTGATATTATCTTAGTATTAATTATATGTAATAAATAATCGTAGAGTTATAAGAAATAAAGTCTGTAGGTAGCAGTGCATAAAAATATTTCTCATCCAATAATCGTCAGTATTTGTCAGTTATTAGAGCTAAATTATTTGCCCTTCAGTCCGTTGACCAGTTAATAATCAGTGCGAGGTGGTCCTAGAGCCTAAAATCAAATATAAATATAATGATTTGTTGACAATATGAAATTATTACGTTATACCTATTAGATTTGTTAAATACATTCTTAAGGTCGCTCCACACTATGCATGTTTCGCGTTTCGCGTTTCGTAGTGTTTCGTAGAAAAGGTATACACACTATGCATGTTTCGCGTTTCACGTTTCGTGTTTTACGTTTCGTAGTGTTTCGTTCAGTTTTCAGTTTACTGTTGCTTAGTACGATTATTTCGTGTGAACATACAGGTTGTTCATTCTTTTTTATTTAAATAAAAATGAATAGTGATTGCGAAGATGAATTATCAATCGCCAGTACAATTTATATTGTATTGGCTTCAAAACTAAAAAAAAAAAAAAAACCAAAAACACGAAGATGGTGGACTACAACTTTATTTAAAAATCGAGCTCTGTTTGTATAATATTTATTTTAATAATATCCTATATATTATATTAAATACAGTGGTAATAAATGAATGAATGACCTATCATACGAGTGTTCTGGAAAATTCGAAAATTTTTGTCGAATGACTTCGGCAGATTTTGAATATATAAGAAACGCGAAACAACACGAAACACAACGAAATACAACGAAACGACACGAAACAGCACGAAAAATATTTTCGTGTCCTTTGATTTCGTCAATTTTACCGCCTCGTTCGCGAAACACTACGAAACCGTTTTCACGAAAAAATTTTTCGTGAAAAAGCCATACACACTATCCACGAAATTCGACGAAAACGTGAAAACATGAAACGCGAAACATGCATAGTGTGGAGCGACCTTTAGAGTATTTTACAATTTTCAAAAATGAAAAAACCATTTATCAAACCTCAACTCTAAAATATTATTGTTTACATACATTATATATTACTTTTATCTTATATTATCGATGAAAATTTAATTTCATATATGTTTCTGTGTAAGATATACATATTTTAAGAAACTTTATTTAACTACTTTTTACATCGCTGAATTGTATTATATCTATCATCTGTATATTTTTTTCAACGAATATATTGGTTTTGTCTTACAAAATTGTCTTACACCGTTGTCTCCAAACAGTTTCATGCACGTTGAACAAATTCATAGAAATTCGATGTGAAAAATATTGCCCTTGATTTTATATTTAAATCATATTATATTTGTCATGTGCCATATGGGGTTTGTGTTGATACGTTGTTACCTATTTGATTTGCTGGTGTTTACTGAAAATATACATAGAATTTCTAAATCTGGCACAGTGTAGAGCTTTAATAATATACTATAAACATGTTATTGGTACATGACCTAAAGCATAGAGAGTGTTTTTTTCATAAACAAAAATAAATATTATAAATTAATTATAATTGTTCTGAACTTTCAAAAGTGTCTACCTATATCACAACTCACAACTATACACAACTATAATAGATTACTAATGTAGTAATGTAACTTTTTCAGACATATTCAGTGAATTGCATTATAATTATCTAACAGCCTATGACAAATGAATCTAATTCCACAAGCAATCAAACCAATCTAAAATGCTATTCGTGGAGCTGAACAATTATATCGTAAATAAAACCAGACAAACTTATCGTAACACATTCAATAAGGATTCTACGAATTCTAGTGGTTTATAAATAATATAATAATACTTTGAAAATTACCCAAAATTCGAAGCCTATCGTTATCCAAACGAAAAGCTAAATAGTAATCTAGTGGAACTTATATACTAGGTATATGATATAATTTATAAATTGTATATATATTGGTACCTGTATATTTTCCATCTCAGATTACCTCTACCTACAAATAAGTTGGTTTGTTTTCTTAATGTACACTCTTGAAATTGTAGAGTGTAGACTGTAGACATTTTTACTTTTAGCCTCAACCTGATTCATCTTTACGTATACAGCCCTCCTAAAGAGAAAGACAGTATCTCCAAAAACCAAAATATTGGGAAAATGAGTTTTTAGATTTCTTCATATTTTACCTTAAAATAATCAAATTTCATAAATTTTTTTTTTCACTTTATATGTGAAATCAGCATACTGTGTATTATTGTTATTATTTTTTTAACTTAATTGATTATTTTGACCTTTAAATTGACTTTTTAGGAGATACTGCATTTTACTTTAGTATGACAATACATAAATAAAAAGTTAATTTTTACAAATGCAGTATCTCCATTATATTTAATTTTGATGCTAGTTGTACATTGAATGTTTATAACTACATTAATATATTTAGTATACCTAAATAGTATTATTATTTGATCATTAAATTTATTTTTCTATTGATGTTGATTAATACTTATAATACGAAGAAAAAATTACTGAATTATATTACTTTTTAAATATGTTTATAATTCATAAAATATCATAGAATTTAATAATTTATAATAGCAATTAAAATGATATTGAATTAGACAACAACCATATTGATATGTTAATCAAAACAAAGTGGTTAGGCAGAAATGGTTAAGCAACTTGATAAAGTTAATATCATACAAAAATCATATTATTAAAACTTAAAAATTTAAATTTACATCACATTTCTGTCTTGAAATAGTTTAATATAGTATAATATGTTTTCTAAGACATTCAATAACATACCGTAACTTGCAAGTCATTTTAGCTATGAATTATGATACTAGGTAAATATGGGAAATCATAATACTAAGAACAAATGCAGAATAACCATGGCGTTTACTGCGTTTTTATCTAGTATATGTTACATACTGCAGTTTTTCTTAGTTTTAGACAATATTTTAAAATAAATTGGAAGATCCTACATTTTGAATCACTTTTAAGGCCATTTAAAATGGTTTTTACTGTATTTTGTCTTAATAAAAAAGATGCATAATTTGCTATTTAGTAGGAATATCAAATAATCTAATTTTTTTAAATTTGGCGTTTACTGCCTTTCTCTTTAGGAGGGCAGTATAGACATCAACGACTTATATTGGGATAAAATGTGTATGTTACTTCAGAATAATCAGCAGTAATAGTCATCACGGTGGCTGGTTTATATAGTGCGGTAACGAACAGAACAAATCGGCTGAATAAATGTAATTGACCTGAAGTAAAATTTAATATTAGCCTAATGCTCTTAAGTTAAATATTTGATTAAATCTTTCGGTTCAATTTAATAAATTTAATCAAATGAATAATATATTTATATATTCTAAAAAGACACTACGAATACAAAATTACTCAATCGAAATGCAAATATTTTTTAGTTAAAAGTAAAACATATATATTTAATACATCATTTTATTATTAAATAAGTACTTGATTATAAAGATGAAATATGAAGTAAATTAACAAAAAATAATAATAATATTATTATAACAGCATTTTTAACGTCTATTTATAATTGTTTTACTGGTTTAAATATTTAATACTTATAGGCATACATTAATTATTTTAATTTAATATATAATACTTGATATAAATATTGTATTTTTTTTAATTGATTTATGTTGATAAATGTATTGTTATAACTCATAAGATATAGCTCTCGTTAAGCATGACTCATATTTATTTTGCCAAAATCATTGTTAAATCCTGGTTGAATACATTTTTTGATTACATAATTTACATTTATTTTGTGATTGGAACTAGAGTTCAAAAATTTAATTACTCATCTTAAACGTAGTTACATTGACCGTTTGCTTTCCAAGTTGTTCATCGATTCATATTGGCCCATTCGAAGTGATTATGGGATAATACACCAGGTACATACCTATATAATATGATATAATACTCTGTTTAATACTTTCACACGTATTATTTTTCGTATCTTATGTAAAAAATATTATACAATGGGGGTGATGTCCCGCTTAATAAACCAAGGAAATTGAGGATAAACGATAAGCAAATCGATGTAATGCCAGAACTATTTTTTATGACACGATACAATACACAAGGTGTGCATATAATAAGGCATTGTTTGTGCTGCGCATTTTGTAATAACAAACTGACTATTTACTTATACAATTTATATTAGTCCTTATAAAATGTGTGATTTTGAAAATTAAAAAGGAGTAATTATATAGGTATTATATGGGAATGGGACTTTTGGTGTCGACAGTTCAGCTCGGACGTTTCGGCGGACGGCGATATGTTAATTCGACGACGATATCCGTTTCAGCGCGTGACTATTTCGTCGAAAATGAATTGTAAAAAAAAAATGTAATATAATGTAAAATCGTATTATTTAATATAATAATTAATTTTAAATCATAAATAAATAAAGAAGTCAAAATAATTTTAATTATTAATAGTTGATACAGTTAAATATGTATAAATATTAAATACCATGCAGTCACTTTAAATCATAAATAAATTTAATATAGTAAAATATATATATATTATATAAATACCACAATCCCTTTGAATCGTACATAAATAAACCATAATAATTATAATAAATTATTATTTAGCCAATATAAAAAAAAAATTATCTACAATTTTATTTTAAAGCAATATTTTTTTATTTTTTTTTTTTATTAGAAATAAACCTCGGCCGCGATGACCATTGGCTGACATTTGACAATAAATTTGACATAATATTAATTATTATAAATGTGAAATGATATTAGTTGTTTACAATAAATTGTCAATTTCTATTTCTTTTATAAAGTTTAGTGTCTGTTTGATGGAAATTGTGCTCTGACCTATAGTGACTGATATAGAAATTCTGGAATGTTGTGTTCATTTCTAGCTGCTTCTGTCTATCTGCATTCGACGAGTAAGTGTTTGATTGTCAGATGGACTCCACATGTTATGCACTCCGTTTGTTCTCCTCTGTTCATAAGGTGACTGTGTGTGTAACGAGTGTGACCTATCCTTAGTCGTGTTAATAGTACTTCATCCTTTCTATTTAGATTAGCGATGTTTTTCCATCGTTCTGTTGTACGTTTTATTTCGCTGAGTTTAGTTTCTTTTCTTCTATATTTGAGTGACCATTTTTCTTCAATTGCAGTATTTTAAAACAATATTATTTGCTATACCTCTTAGAAATATAATTTTATTTTGTCTATCATAATTATTTACTAACCTTTTTATTCTTTTATCTGTGTCTTGACATTTTTTCAACTTTCTTTGAGGACTATTTCCCGACACAAGATTTTCATAATACGTGTCACGTCTGTCTTGATATTTTTTATTTTTTTTTTGAGATTCGCAATGAAGGTCCATATCGTTGGATGAGTATACCCATTTGAATATTTAATCATCGATTTGCCGCCTCTGCATGGCTATTCATCCGGTCTGTATCATTCAACATTTGTTGGAGAAGATTCCACATCTCAGGGGAATATTGTGGTTTTCTTCGTTCTATACGTCGATTTTCTTCCCAATGTAAAATTCTTCAAACCACTTAAATAATAGTATAAGCTCATCTGGAAGTTCTTCCAACTCATCTGCAGCTATATATAAATCACACAATGGTATAAACGCCAACGCAATAATAGTTTTCGTTGGAACACAAAAATTTGCTTCATTATTATATTTGACACTATATGTAACTCTCCAAATTTTTTTTTAAAAATGTTCGCTTAAATAAAAATATTATCCAAAAATATTTATATTTTCAAATGAATTTTTTATTGCTGTTATGGCATCAAGTTCAAAATCACAAGAAACTGATGTTGGATAGAGATCAAGGTTGTAATTGATTAATCATACTAAATAATTGTACATTCTATGTTTGTTCCTTTTTGTTAGGTATAGCAATGCATAAACTGCAGGATGCACTCCCCCTAAAAATTCAGCTAAAATAACATAAACTTGGCAAAATAGAGTAGGTGCTACTTTAAAAGTTCCATCCATGTACCATATTTTTGAATCTTTTAATAACTTGAGACCAAGTAGTCGACCAAATATTAATATTCTTTCAGTGCTGAGCCCACTAACGGCCAATAAAAAATTGTCATTAACTCCGATTGATGGTGAATAATTTTTGTACTCATCGGGTATCTGTAAAGATAATAAATCTGATGGATCAAATGGAGCGGCTATTTCATTATTTCTTATACACCGTACTTGTCGTTTTAGAACTTCGGTAAATTGCGAAACACCCTATAAATTAAAATGGCTATTTATTAGTTATTACTGCACGGACCGGATAGGGACAGTATAATAGGCCGTGGACCTATTATAATAATAGAAAAATAAAATGTAATGTATACCTTTGCCGCATCTGATAACCTGTTGACACATTCATTAATTACACAAGACGTGGCTTCCATTGTTAAAATAGCTCGTTGACTCATACTCGTTAAAGCGGTGTTTGCTTCTATTCTAACTGCTTCAGAATCATGACAATGGTTTTTAGCAGAACATTTTAAAACTTTTATATCATGTATTATACCGGTATGCATTCGAGCCGCACAAGACAAATCTTTACGACGACATCGCCAAAACCGTTTAGTTTCGTCCGCACTCAGTTTATCGAATATGTACATAAAACCATCCACGGGGATCACATTTTTATATTTTTTTGATTTTACTTTTGACATAATACCTATGAGATGATGGTTACACACAAAATACTTGACTACGTATGCATAGATATACTTTACTTTCCGCCGACCAATTAAAAATTATAAAATTTAGTGATCAGATCAATCATATCGACTATTGTGACCACCTTATCGTGTATTAATAATAACAATAACTTATAGTAATAAAGATAACATTTCTATACCATACGCTATACGGTGAGACAATGTTATCGCCGAAATGGTCACGAGCGGAAACGGATATCGTCGAATTGACATATCGCCGAAACGTCTTAGATCCGTATTATATTATTATTATCGGAATAATACTAGTATTTTCAAAGCAAATATATAAGTTACAAATTAGTGAAATTAACTAACCATATAATTGAGACATTTACATACATTTACTGTGGCTGCAGAAATAATCACCTATATAAATATTATATAAAATGAATATGATTACGTAAGTAACGTCGGTATAAATAATCATAATCCGAGACTATCGATTTGGCTAATTTAAAAAAAATACCTATCCAATAGAGAATGTCTAATTGCAGTGTGTAAAGAAATCACCAAGAAGAATTCACTGTATCAAGACGTGTAATTGTTGTTCGTAATATTGTATTTTTGTAGTCGTGTTTATGGATGAATACTCAGCGTTAACTAGCTTTTAGATGTAAACGGTGTAAAACGGCTTTGTTGTGGCAAATAGATATGATACTATATGGCTTGCGATACGAATTAAACATTATATGGGTACAGAATAAAGTTATTTACATGTTATTTGATCAGTCTGTACGCAGGACCAACCCGAACAAAAAAATAAGGGGGGGGGGGGTGAGATGCATTATAATGTGCCAACTCAAAAAAATTTTCTCCCTTCGCTCGACAACTACCTTCTACCTATACGCATAATAATCAGTAGACATATTTTACACAATATTACAAAATATTAAATATTTTATTATGTTCTCCATTTTACTATCCCTTATATACGAGTTGGTATATATTTTCATCACATTTTGACTATAGTATATAAAAATAAAATATTTTCAATAACAAAATGTATAACTGTTTATAATACTATATAATATGTACATTGATAGGTACTTAAATAGTATTATATTATTTGTGTTGGACAGTTGGCAATAGGAAAATTAACTTATATACCATCATATTATTTTAAATTACAATATATTATAAAGACATATCATTGTACTTTGCAGTATTTACAAAATTATTTAACAACTGTAAAAAAAAATTTATAATTTGCCGAGTGCCAGCTCAAATACTTAATGTATCAATGTGCCAACTGACGTATACACTACTATACAGATTGTACGCTTGGAGGGATGGGACACCCCCTAGAACGTGCGGGCGGTCTTATTATATTTTACTCACTTGACGACAACGTATCTCCACATGGCCAGGACGAGCGTGAGCGCAATGGACGTGGTGTGCAGCACCTGGGACACGTAAGTGTGGAGCAGTACGTACACGGCGCCCACGTGCGAGAACTCCTCCTTCTTGGAGGTGGTCAGGTACATGTAGCACGCGAACGGCGTGTACTCGACCATCAGGGCCAGGTCGGCCAGGGCCAGGCCGCACAGTATCCGGTTGATTGGTGAACCGGCCAGGTCCTTGCGCGTCAGCACCGCGATGTTGAGCGCGTTGGCCAGCGCGCCGAACACGCACAGGAACAGGCTGACGTAGCCGTGCGCAGCCCGGAACAGCAGCGAGTAGCTCTTCACGGCGCCGCCACAGTTGTAGCAACCGGTGTCCATCGGGTGGTGATGGTGCAACGACCCGTCGTCGCCGTCATCGTCCGAATCGAACGACGTGATGTTGATCAGGTACTGCAGGTCTTCCTGCGTCAGGTTCAGGCTGCGCAGGTGCGCCATCCACGTGTAGTTATACCTCGCCCTGTTAGACAACATGTCCGTGCACATCATGATTGGCCGGCTGCATGCGCTGCAAAAGCCACAATGTTATGTTTTACCATAGTGGTCATCGATGCCGTTCGGAACATCATATTATTATAATGATACACAATTTTTTACGTTTTTGGTAATGGCCAAAATAGCATTATGGTCAATGGTATGCGTTAGGTTGGTAGGTATACATTTTTAAAATAAAAAAAAAATTAATTATTCTAATACAGTAACAGTATAAATGCAATCATATCTGTTCATCACTTTAAGTTATTTTTCTACCTTCATATATACAATTAAATTTATTTTGGCTGCATTTTTACGAATTGTTTTCATAATATTGACATAATATATTTTCAATATTACATTTTTATTAATTGTACATACTATAGTATTTTATTTTGGAGCTGATTATATTAAAATATATTAAGTAGGTACTAAGTAGTAGGTAGTAGCAGGTACTTGATAGTACCCTATCAATATTAGAAATTGTAGAGGAAATCAACACTTTTCTAGGGAATAATATAGATGTAAAATAATTATCTTGATATATGTATAGAGTATAGACCGCATTTACTACTATGCTGCTATAGAGAAGCGTTTACCTTTATAATTATTTGTAGTTATTATTATTATTATTATTATTATTAATTATTCTTCAAGAATATAATAGACTCTTTGTGGGGGGCACATGAGTCCCCCATCAGTTATTTATCGATATTGTGTAAGCTGAAATTAATTTTACATACATATCATAATGTTATATTCAAATGAATTTGCATACCTATAGTTAGGGCTATTATTATAACGGTAAATACTCATTATATAAAGAAATATTAAGATTTTTGAAAATATTATTTTTACATTATTTGAATAAATTATAAAAAAAAAAAATTGTAGTTTTACTATTTTTTTTATCATTTCTCATTTTTAATTTTATATTCAAAAACATAAAATTTTGTTATTAGTTTTGTCTTATAAAATTGAATTTGAAACTAGGTGCTAATTAGTTATAAATGATAATTTAGTAATGTAATAAGTAACAATTATTTAAATAATGAGTGGAGTGGAGTGACACAGGACTGGGCTGCATAATGTCGGTGAACTACTTCTCTTCTCTAAACTATTTATTTAACAGTGCTAAGCATGTTAATTTATTTTTTGTTAATGTTTGAGCCCTTGTTGGATTTTTAAATGAGACAAGTGACAACGATATTTCAACCTCTGAGTACATTATATAGGTACTTATATTATACAGTAGAAGGAAAAGTCAGTAATTATTCCTGTGGTCGAATTACGACATCACTCGCGTACACTTTACTTCTGTCGGCAAAGTGAGTTTAAGAAAATGCCGGGGTTCGAACTGTATAATATGTATTATATCCAATGCGTCATTCCTGCTCACAATATTGACTCGTCTGACTGTCAAGAATGCCATTCGAAACTCCAACAACTAATGTCTTATTACGTGGGTCAGGATAAACGTTATAATTTATTACGTGTATAATGCATAATAGTATACACATTACACACATTAGCCACATAGGTAGCTATATATACGACGTGTTATATGTGTTCGCATATATTATTATACTATAACGACTAATTTTGGGTCTCGAGACGTTATATATTAACAACAACGCTACGGCCCATTAATTTCTTGTTCGATACGACGAGGCCCGTGTATATTGTTATGCTTACAACTTTGAACATGATATAGCCATATAGGTACCTATACCATACTAAACTTATGCCCGCGGTCTTCATCGTCGATCGTCTCGTGTCACGAACCTATATCAACGTCGTACACGATTTAAATCATTATAAAATATTTGATCAACAAACGAGTAGGTAGGTACTAGATGTCTATATCTCGAGCAGCATTGAAATAACTTGTCTATTCTTGATAATAATATGGGTAGTATTATAGCCAATGAGAGCCGAGAGGATACGTAGATAAATATTACGCATGTATATATAATAATAGGATACACTCAATAATATTATAAATATCACCGTAGTATACAGACGTACAGACGTACAGCAGTGTCACGCTGTGTTTATATTTTTACGCGTACAGTAAATAATAATATTGGTGTATTACTACAAGTACCTACATAATATGATATAGACCTATTTTTTTTTTATAAGTATAGACTATTTATATTACACGCGTAGTGTTTTGTACCCTCGTGACCACTCGAGCGTGATAGATTAGGACACGCTAAAACTACCGCCAACATTGAAGTTAGAAAAAGCACGAAATCTTATATAATATATTATTATTATATATATATACGTGATGTATACATTATACGATAGTAATAATTTTATAGTGTATGACGTAACTAATTTGTTCACTTGAGATAAAAATGGAGACGAGTCTAAGATTATTATCCGCGATAAAATTATAGCTTTTTTGACGGATCGCTTTCGTTTACTGTTTATGGCCCCAGAAACACATCATAATCATAATCAATAATCATCTAAATTTTTAAAGCAAATTATCTTTTATGGGATACGCATGTTGTATAGGTTTGTAAGTGTAGAATTACTTCATTTTATTATAAAATATATTACTGTATAATAGTTTTTAACGACGTTTCACGAAAATAGTTAATTAATAACGTTTTATTCGATAGTTGTTATATTTTAGTGTTATCAGATATAGTCGTTTAAATCAAACTTTACTACAACTTTGTAATGTGTAGTTAGAATTATTCTGTTAATAATTTATTAAAATTATATTTAGTTATTTGGAACATTTTAAATCAAGTTTTTATGTTCAAAAAGTTAACTATGGAAATATGTATTAAGATAATCTATTTATTTGATTCTTTTATCATGAACTAAGCAATATATTAGGTTTTTGTTTAAATATATAAAAAATATAAACTATTTTAAATTTATTGATGATAATCAAAATTTGTTCTTACAAGTTTTAAAACTCGTTAAATGTTTAAAAATATTGTCTTTGTTTACGATACAAATATAATCCTGTATGTATATTATGACTTAAGGAAGTTTATAAGAGGATTACATATTATGAAATTACATATGAAATAAAAAACCTAGACGATTTAGACGATGACTGATGATACTTAAATATTAAAAGTTAAAACTGAAGTTTCAATTCTAAAAAATATGATGAAATACTATTTTTCAAATATATACTCAAAACACGAAAACACATTTAAATAAAGAACGGATGCTGTTACAAAAAATAAAAAACTATAAACTACAGAAACATAATTAAGACAATAGTTGTAGATTTTCGTAAATATAATACTTTTACAACTGGTTATTTTTTGTAAAATTTATATTGTATTTGTTACATTGTAATATAAGAGAACAATGTTTTTGTTTAATAATATAGTTCTTTTTCAGTGGTCAATTTTTTTAGATCACATAGTAATATAATAGCTCTAAAAGTTTCTAACTACTGTGTGTGGATGGAAAATTTAATTTATTTGTTAAAAGCTTAGAGAGGTAATTTGTTTTGTTCAGTGCTCAGTAGTTTCAGGGTTTCAGCATTATGTACAATTACGTTAAAACGATTGTGTATAAAAGTGTTTCCTTTACATTTTAATCTCACATATTATTATACTGTTCAGTAGGCAGGTAACGTTTTTTTCATTAATTTTGTTAAGATTTTTTTTTTTATCATAAATGTCTATT
Organism: Nasonovia ribisnigri; assembly: GCA_027563435.1. Classification (NCBI taxonomy): domain Eukaryota; kingdom Metazoa; phylum Arthropoda; class Insecta; order Hemiptera; family Aphididae; genus Nasonovia; species Nasonovia ribisnigri. The sequence continues at coordinate 18,265 of JANEHU010001440.1, read as the reverse complement.
TTTATAGTCAAGAGCATGAAATCATCAAAACATTTTATTATATTCACTATATTCCTTTGCTGACAGGTTGTATAGTTGAAACAATTTGGAAAGTAAATAAATTATTGAAAGTTACAAATTCATAAAATGTTGCCATAATATATTTGTGACGGTACAGTAAACGAGTTTTTGAAGTAAAAAGAATATTATGCTATTTTGTGATAACCTTCCACACGCAATTTTCTCAAATTAGTGTTTGTATATTGGCCGTAAAAAGGCGCATCGAAAATAATTAGCAAATAATAAACTTTCTAATTATTAATTTTCATATTTTTTTTAAATATCAAACTTCAAGTTTTCAAAAATGTTTAAACTTAAAAAACGCATCGATCATAATTTATTATTGTTTTCTCACTTAGTACACCAACACAGATTGACAATAATTCTTTAACATACTTTGTTTTAATTCAACAAAATAAAACATTTAAATAAACTTAAATATAAATAGTATAATTAGTATCATATTTGTAGGTACCTATAAAACGTTAATGGAGATGATATAATCGAACAGATGTAATATTAGTACTTAAGTATATTATATAGAAGGTAAGTATAAATTAGCCATCTAATTGGTTAGAACGTAGAAATTCGTGATACATTACCTATGTATTTTACATATTTTATTTTTTAAATCTATTATTGCCATTGACATCGAACTCTGAAATGTACTGTTATGTTTTGTAATTATAAAATAATATTTTTAGTTCAATTTTCACTTACTTTGTACTTTATAGTTACATCAAGAAGTTAGGAGTGATTCCGTGATTGGAGTATCATATTATAATGTCTATATTTGTTTTTATACCATAACCGCGTTTTTCCTTATTTATATATATTGGCGATATTATATTACAATTTTATAGAGCAATTTAAATCAAATACAACGTAGTCACCATATTTTCCAAACTAGTTTTTATTTTAATACAATTATAGTTATGAAATATGTTGTCTCATATCAAAATTAAATATAATATATTGAAACTGATATTTGTATACATGAGAATAATATTTAATATAAATTATTCGAAATTTAATTTAATTATATAAAAATAAGTTGCAGTATATTTTTTGTATTTATGTAAAAATAGTTTTTAGAATCCTAATTATTATATATGAATTTATTTTTTATGTATTGGTCTATATTCTAAATTGTCGAGAACTATGGCCATTAGCATTTTGTGAGGGGTTATGCGGTTGGGTTTGAGTAACACATGTGTATGTGGGGCGAGGATTCATCGCTAAAAACCCAGGTGGTCACCCATCCGGGACCTTGGCGACGTCGGACGATGCTTTTCCGCAGCACAAATTAGAGACTGCGGGCAACTACCGCGCCACACCAAACACAATTATTATATTACACGTCGAACCTCTGTTGGTTTTCAATTCTATTTTCTAAATGGTATGAGTTTACTATTCTTAAATAATTTCTCAAAGTTACACCTAATTATGGTAATCAGAACATTTCCCAAGATAAGTAACAAATAACCATTTTGTGTTAAACCAAAAATAAATAAAGCTCGTCGGAAACCGTGTAAATTTCAGAATATAAAATACAATATTATAATACCAGAAAATATGAGACATTTTATCAAATGTCATTTCAAAATGTATTATTGTTCTTTTGTAGTTTGTTGAGTATTCTGTTGCATCATAATTTGTTTTTAGTGTTTTCTTACTTTCATTTTTGATTAATGTTTAAAAATAATTAACTTTGAATGTTTAGCTATAATATATAATGTCTGTTTCCATCAAAATGTTTTATATATTTTGACTATTATTATAAAAGAAATTTGTATACCTACATATTGTCTGAATATTATTATTATTATTATTGAAATAAAATTGGTTAAGTTTTTTTTTAAATCAGCTAACTTTTTTTAATGATTTATATAATATTAATATTATCCTATATTTATCTTGTAAAAGTTAGATACAAATCATTCAATCATTACGATTGAGTATCAATAAAATATACTAATAGATAATTATAAAACCAGATGCAAATTGTTAGTGCCAAACTGTGTTCAACTTAAATCAACCCAAAAAGTATCATTAAACAGCAAACTTCCATTATATTTTATGTTTTGTGGAGTAATCTGGACTTTTCTATTATTAGTTCTAACTAAACAGGTAATAAGAGAGTTCTATTTTATCTGTTTTATGAATAAAATTAATTATTAAATACTTCAAATTCATCGGGTATATAATATTACCTTTAATATTATAGCATTCAAAATAAAATATTTTGATTACTTAGTGCAAAACATACATTTTAAAATCAGAAACAGAATATAAAATCCGGATATCCGGAACATCTGAAATGTTACAAGATCTGAATTTTTCATTCACATTTATAGGTGCCTATAAAGTCGTGTCGCGTACTTATTGAACACTCCGTAAATCTTAAATTCTAGTCTTCTGTATTTTATATTTATTATGTATGTATACTTGCACTCACAAGAGTATTTTTTCATCGTAATATAAATCGGCATCGAGTAAATGGTAAACAGATACCACTATTACCACTTACCAAAAGATCAGGAAAAATATCAGTCTGTACCAAATTCACACACCCCATTTTGTGTATTTAGAAAATTCATCTCTGGTATTTTAAATTTAGATCACAATATTTCGATGTTTCCACGTATTATTTTTGTTTTAATAATACAAAATAAATTGATTGATAGATATTAACATTTAAAAAATAAAAAATTATAAATTGGTTTTATTATACGACAAAGACCGAATTTTTATACTCCAAAAAAAAATCTACATTTATTTTGTTAAATATAAGAAAAATATACAAAATTATTTTATTATGAAAAAAAAATCAACGAACATCAATATGTGGTAAATTATGCAAATTAATTTTTTTTTTTTTTAACAAAAATATACACTACTAAAAAGGTGGGTATGATGACTTCTTATTTATTTCATTACTTGTATTATAATAGCTTAATTGAGTATCAAAATTATATTATTAAATGCACATATTTTAATGTGAAAACTTCAGACAATATTTTTAAAAAACATCACAATTTTAAAAATAATACTTGATTATTGATTGAAAAAAAAAATTGTGTATATAAATATTAATATTAAAATACAGTAATAAAGTACTTTTTGGGTCACTGTTAACAAAATATTCGAATATAATTAATTAAAGGACCGTGTTTATATCTGATTAAGGGCTGCATACTTGTATTTTAGATGATATGTGTCCCATATATATGCGTCTAAATCAGCGGCTCTCAAATTGTAGTAGGCAGAAGGCTAAAAGGTGATACGTGGAAGTACACAATATATGGTGATAGTACGGAAAGTCAATAAATTTATTTATTTTTACTTACATATATTTGTAATGGATCTAATATTATTTTATGTTTTGTGTAAATAGGTACTAAATTTACTGTTAAATGTACCTAAATTATTATTTGTATATATTATTTTTGTTAAACATGTATTGACATTGTTAAGAGTAATATTTTAAGTCATAAGTAGTATATAACCTATAAATAAATCATAATACACATGAATGTATATAAACCTAGAATGTGGAAAAAAAGTTAAGAATTTGTGGTCTAAATACAATACCTACCTTTTTTATTCAATTTGGCAAAATTACTCCACATTCAAACAATACATCTTCAACGATAAAGTATAATTTAAAATTGTTGTAATAGATAATGACAAGATGTTGTTAAAATTTTTTTTTTATATGATTTTTAATCAACGTCAAATTTTATGACGTTGTAATATTTATCTTGCGAGCGGTGATTCATTTATCAGACAGTTAACTCACTATACATAATCAGTTTTTAGAATTTTTTACTTAATTAAACTAGACAGTTATATACAATACATATTTTTTATTATAAAATAATATAATTAAAAATTACAATCTGTATATATAGTACATTAGTACATACAATAAGTAAAAATTATGATTGCTTCAAAATCTGGACTCATATTAGATATATATATTGATATTTTTTTTATCTACTATTAATTTAAGAGATATATTGACCAGCTGTATTTTAGTTAGTGTGAGTTGTCAATTGGATTAGAGAATGACGTATGAAAGTCAAAGATCGATTTATTTGGGTGGGTTATAAAGGCTGCATGGATGTAATATTGAGAGGGTGGTTCAGGAGGTTTATTTATTTTTAGTATTTACATCGTTATGGACAAAATGGTCGCTATCCCCTGGTCGCATGCCTGTAATTATTACGCGTGCATTTATTACCTAACTAAAACTATTGAAGCCCGAAGGAGATTTATATTTTACTTTTTGGCTGTATTTCAGAGTTGAATACCGTCATGACTGGTATTTAATATGTTTATAAATTATGATTTTAGTATTTAGTGCCAGTTTCGAGCGTAGAAGGTTCTTCAATAAATACGTACCTACCTATATTTAATGATTTACGTTTTGTTTTAATATGATACACAAATTAAGTTTTCTTTTCGACTTGGATATCTAAATACTTAACGCTGCCTCGTTGGGGGACTAATAGGACTAATAATCAAAATATTTGAAGTACCTATTGTTAAAGTATTAAAAATGATGGTTTTTAAAACACCTATACAAACCAAAATTCTAAAAATTAGAATACATTTAAATAAATGGATTTTAACCTTATTACACAATTATTTCTGAACTTTAATATACCAGCTATTTGCTTTGGTTATTAATATTTTTTTCTATGTTTTACAGTCAGAAGTATTTATATTCATTTTATATTTTGATTGTTACGATGATACAATATTATCTTATAAGCAATCTTCTACGTTATTTCGTACAGCATATTAATGTTGAATAAGATATTTTGAATAAAAAAGATTTTGGTACAACAGATGTAGTATCTATATGTATTATTTAGTAGGGTTTATTGCGATCATTCCGATTATTATAATATTAAACAGGAGATCAGTGCACGGATTTGTTTTATTTTGTATTGTTACATCTGTCAATAAATATTAGGCAATACTCATTTTAAGATCATATGTACAGTACCTATCTAGTATCTATATATCAGTTCAGTTATTATGATTTATCCCATAAAAACATAGGTAATATACCTACCATTACTTTGTTTTGTTAGTTTGTTTACCTATTCAAATCCGTGACATATGGTCTGTAAAGTTCCCGTAATATCCTTGATATGGACGGATTTGTGTGATTTAGTAGTAGCGTTGTATTGACAATTTAAATCTGAAATTTAAGTAAGAGTATGGGCGATGTGGCCTATAGCTATACATTTTAATAAATTGATCAGGTTTATTGAGTTATAAATATAAACATATACCTTATAAACTTATAAATAATACGGTATCAGTTGTTTTATTTACGTAAAAACGAAATGTTTTAATACCCTATAATGATGATATTTTTTGTATTTCAATAATTTATTATATAATCTGTAATTATTTATTTACAATAAGTACAGTAATGGTGTAAGTATTTAATGATTTGTTGTCTTGGGGAAAGAATCCATCCATTGATGGTACTTCAAGGTGGTGGGGAATGATCCCTAATCATTCAAGAGGTCTCGATACCAATTTCGTTTCAGTGACCTTCTGGGTCATCTGGGATGTTTTGAGTAAATAGATTGGAGATTAGATGATTGCGGTGGTTAAATAGATTTGAGTGGAAGCGTTTGTAGAGAGTGTTGGCTACGTGTTATACTGTTGGGATGAAGAGGTCCTTATGGAGTGTATTGTTTGAGACATAGAAGGGAGCTTTGTTTAAGGCATTTATTTTGGAATGTTTGGATTTTATTTATATTCGATGGTTTGACCGTACCCCAAAGTTGTATACCATATGACTATATTGGTGTTCATAAGAGTTTATATAGGAGAATTTTCTTGTTTAGATTGATGTGTTTAGTGATTAGGAGTAGTCATAGCTGACGGAATCGATTGTTTAGAGCAATTCAGTTGGTATAGATGTGGTGAGTTCAGGTTGGTCGATGGTATAATGACTTGGGTAATATTTTGTGTGGCTGGGATGGCTAGGTTATGGTAAGGCAGTTCCTCGATCTGAGTGTGAAAGTGCAATGAGCGGATTTTGACTCATTCATTTTGATTCCTCATTCTTTGTATCGGGTTTGATGTAAGTGCAATTGAATTAAGTTTGAAGCTATTTCAAGTTCTGAGTGGAGCGCCAGGATGACTTTGTCGTCTGCAAAGTCACCTGTTGTGTGGTTGGTTGTGGGTTGATCTGAGGTGTATACGTTCAATAAGAGGTTGGCTGCGATAGTACCTTGGGGACTTCAGCGTGGATGGGGTTTATTTCAGATAAGGCTAAACCATAGCGTACAGCAATAATGATGACATAAACACTTAAAGAGATAAATTATTTATGATCTAGAGAATTAAACTGTCGAATAACTAAATATTGATGTACCTACAAAATGTGCATAACAATGTGCATATTTTATACATTATACATTTTTACTGAAAGCCTTCTCAAGTATATCAATGTGGATAAACAATTTTAAAATAACAATTGATCGAACATATTTTATTAATTCTGACAAACAAATGAAATACCTACTTTGACGTAATAAATCATTCATTTGTTGCCACTAATAAACCAATAAATTAAAAACCCGTAATATTTTCAAAGCATGTGTGAAAATGAATATTATATAGCTCAAACAGATTATGGCGTGTAAAGATATCTTGTAATAAATTATTAATTTGATTTAAAATGTAGATTAGGTACCTACATATAATACATTTTTTATACAAAAAAATCAGTTTATTTAATTATTTAATAATCTGTAATGTAGGTATAATTAGGATACAATAAAATAAAATAATCAATACAATTTTATTTGTTGGGTAAAAAAACTTGAAATTTAATACCAGGATCCTAATATTCTGTTACAATGACTTTTTAAAAATATTAAAAATCTATATAGACACAATTCAATTTTTTTTTTCAAACATTTAAAGTTCAAATTTTAGCAAAATACGTAAAAATCACGAAAATGTGTAAATTATGTTCAGTTAGAAATTCATAAAATTTTTCCTTTTAAATCTAAGGTTTGAAAATTGAATTCAAGATTCTTCATAAGTTTGCCTACCTTTTTCAAAAAAAAAAATGTGTACCTGAAAGTCAAATTAAATTTTTATGAGCGTTTGAAGTTTTAATTTTTACAACATTGGACATTTACTCGATTTCTTATGTAGCGGTTTTTTTATTTTGCTGTAAAAACGAATAAATGTAGATACTTGAAATTTATATCATATGTTTATTTTATCAATTCCTATACTTGATAAAATATTCAAAATATTTTGTTTCGTTTTGAGCTATTTACGGACATATTCTTTTTACAGATTTTTTATTCTATAAATGTCAATAAAATAAATTGTATTTGTTGGGTCAATAAGCTTGAACATTTAAAACAAGTCTCCTAATATATTGTTATAATAGTAGTTGAAAAATATTAAAAATATAAAAACACAGTTTTTTTTTTTTTTATAGCTATTTTATGATCAAATTTGGACAAAATTACACATCAAATAATCAAGAATTACGATTTTAGTTATTTTGTTGTAATTTTATAATATTTATTCAATTTTCTGGCTATCGTATTAATAACAAGAAATAACAATATAAATATAAAATAAAATATCCACACTGACAAACAGTCTTAGCTCAGAATCGTTATTCGTATACAATGATATTCTATCATTGAATTCAAATTTAACACCATCCATTATACAGTGACCCACTTGTAACCTACAAGAAATGTGTTTAAACCAGTGTGTGATATCGATGCTGGTTTAAGGTTATCTAGAATATTTTTGATTAGTTTGATTATTTTATACCGATTGCACTAGAAATTCGTTGCAGTAATTGGGATGCCTCGAGCTTTCTTTAAATCAAATTATCACATGCTGACGTTCCCGTGAATGTTACAAATTACAATGGTTGAAATGATTGTTATAATATTCGGTGATAAGACGTTTGAATAAGAGGGGTAGGTATCAGCATCGGTATAACTAAGCATATCATCGATATGGTTCAGAAAAATGTAACTACTTTCATAAAATAGTTCCACCGGTTTGAACAACGAATTTCTTAAATTTACACCGATTTAAATTTGAAGGGAAAATATACACTGGTTTGGGCAAAAGAATGTCTTGCTACTAACAGCAGAGCAACATCCACTTATACCTGCTATTTTTTATAATTATTTATTAAACAGTACCTTAAACCTACAAGCCTTTATGAATTGGAAAATATTTATATTTTATACATAAATGATATAGATTTTATTTTTAAATTTTAGACGTAAATATAAGATTAATATTATTATTTTATAATAATTCATTAATATAATTTATGTTCTAACTATATGAGATTTAACTATATTATGCCCAAGACTATAATACATCCAAAAGTCTTGTCTAATAAATATTAATATTGTTTAATGAATATTTTTAATTTTATGGCAATTTTATTTTTGTTTTGTAGATATTGCTTTAAAATGTATCATTAATTATTATACGCTCTCACTCTGTCCGGCTTTATTACTTTCCTTTACAAACTGTTTGCCTGAAATAAAAATAATTAATTACAAATTTATTAATTTCATTGTTTTACTTGTAATATTATATGTACATATAGTTCATGAATCCTTGATCATACTACAACTACTATAGGTATTCAAAAATAGGTATTTTCTTATTAATTTCTATTGTATAATACTATTTATGTTACCTATAGGTATCGTGTATTACTATTTACTATATAATACGATATTGAGCTAAGATATAATGAATTGATTTTACAATGACTTGTGTTTTTCACCACCTTTTGCCTTTTGGAAAGTCAAAATAGTTCGATTTCCTACTTCAGCATAATCTATGATAAGAACATTGATTTAGGAAAAACATGAATTTTTTTTTTACGCTAAACCAGGTTTCGACCACATCGATTTTGTTTTTATGATGATTTGTTTTTTTTTTTAAAGTTTTTTATTAATGTCGATAAATAATATTTCACTGGGTCAAAAAGCTTAAGACCTAATACAAAGTTCCTCATAAGTATTTTTATAATATCAATTCAAAAATACTAAAGATACCTACATTGTCACCGACATAGTTTTTTCTCATAAGTACGATTTAAAGTTAAAATGTTGTAAATTAATCTGTAGTTGAAAATGTATAAATTCTAAATTTTTATAGCTAATGATAGAAAATTGTAAACAAGAATTATCACAAGTATAGTTAATACATTTACTATAAAATCTAAAAAATAAATAAACACAATTTTTTTTATGGATATTTAAATTTGTACGGAATTAGATATTCAAACGAAAACTACCGAATTTAATTATTTTCTTGTGATTTAAAAATATTAATCGTGCAGGGTACTCACTTGACAATTTTAAAGTATATTATTCCATTTTATATACACAATTACTAATTGAAATGAAATGTTTTCAGAAAAAATTAATTCCACCTACTGTAAAGGTACTTTAAAATCAATTTATTATATCATAAAATATTACTTGGTAATATAGGCTGATAGAACGCCTTCGATAAGAATCTTTTTTCGTATTTAACGATATTTTTATATAATTGAATTCCAATTTAACATATCCATTACAATGACCCACTCTAGTCACTACATTTTCGACACCTATTGTACAGTAGAACGGTACCCGCTTGCCAATCTTTTTTAAATGAAAATAATTCATCGACTGCAAATACCGAACAATTTAGTACTTATAAATCGTAATACTTTGACATTGGATTTGGATATTAGTGTAATTGATAACTATTATATGCAACGTTAAACTGCTAGTAAAATCCTGCAATACAGTAGCATTGTTACTGTGCATAGTAATCCAGTAAATTTTTACTTAAAATGTTATACTTAATAATATTTTAAATAAAAATCATGTAAAATTATAATTATATTAAAAATTAATACTATTTCTTTCTTATTAATTCATAAAAATAGTAAAACTATGAGAGTATTCAAATTAATAGAATAACGAGGGACATATTTAGTTTGATTGCATAAAATATTATAAATTATGTGTTGAAATATTTATGAATACTTTATATAATTTATAATATTAATGCAGAAATATATCACCATAAAAGGCCAGCCATTTAACATTTGTTTTTCGTATAACTAGAAAAATGTTAAACTATTTAAATTTTCTATACAAACTATAATAAATTCAACATAATGCATGACTAATTTAGTGTTTATTTGACAAACACTTACAATTTTTGGTTAAAAGTTTGTAAAATATTATAAAAATTGTGTTAAAAAACATTAATTTAATAAAAGTGTTATGAGGATAAAAAAAAACGGAAGTTTGAAGAATGTTGCCAACAATTCAGTGAAAAAAGCTAAAAAGGTGGAAATAAATGTACGGAGTCGTATAATCATTTAATGTAATGCACTATAATAATAATGCGTATTCTTACAAAATATCAATATATAACAACATTTTATAGAAGTAGGTACCTACATAACAATATCAAATATGTTATATTAGGTATACATAAAGAACAATTTTGATATCATTAAAATCTTAATTTTTATTATACCGAAAAAAATCAATGTAAATAAGTGTTTATTAAAAATAAACGCATAGGGTTATATTTTTTAATAATTTACAATTAATCAAATGTGCTTGCTTTTAGATACCTACATATCTTGGATAGGTACATTAGAATATTGTACAATATTGTATACATACAGTCTTTTATCTAAATATTTTTATTTATTGTATCTTTTAAATTTATTTTTATTGCGTTAAAATACAAGATACTATAGATACTAAAAATTATAGTATATAGTAAAAAATATTGACTTTGATTTTGTTCAAACGAAAAAAATCTCCATATTATTATCCAACACAGATAATGGAGTATGTATAATATAATGGTGTAGGTGAAATATTTTAAGTTATTAAATTAATAAAAATTATAGTTCAATTGAAATAAAAGTATATGTAAGCTAATAACTTATAATGCTAACTACTAAGCTATTTTGTTTGTTGCTATATTTATATTTATTTTTAAAACTATATATTTTAATAATTTTTCCATACCTACCGCGTGTCCATAAAAACAGAGTACACTGTATAATTAAATTACCCATATTCCTCAGTACCCTAAACATATTTTTGAATTCTCCTAGATATATTCTCCTAGAATATGCAACTAGACTATATTAGATCATCAATCTCCCGCAGACAAAACTCTAAAATATATTGTATAGTGTACTGGGTAATGTAGGTAACTGTGTTATAGAGTGTACCGAGTTTTCTAAGACAACGGTATATATTGTGTAATCCAAATATAAAACTTTTGTGGTAACGTGTTTACATTAATAGGTGTTTATTGAAATAAAAAATATTAGGTACTACAAATCATTAAAATCTTTAGGTACCTAATTTATCCAAATTATCGCGTACAATTAAATTGTTAGTTTCCAATAACTCCGTCTATCGATTTTGTTTCAATAGGATGAATATATTAAAGGTTGATTAGTATATTACGATGTTTGAGAAAGCGATCTTGAAGATGAGTGATAAAGAAGATAATATCTATATGGACTATATGTATATGTACCTACGTAGAAATTCTATAATAATCTGTCATGGAGTCTGTTATAATGTTGAAACAGGTTAGTTTGACGTGAAATACACAGTTCTCGGGTTAACCACAGGTATATTCTTACAACTTACAAGTGTCTTCTACAGTCTCACAAATTGTGATGAAGTTATCTTTAGAATACTGTTTTCATTGCTCAAGCTTATGTTTTGCTACATCTGCCAACTCAACAACCACAAACAAATATTAAAATTCGAAATGAGTATAAAGTTAATTAGTTACACTTATATACAGTAGTACCAAAAGTTTAGATAATACGTGGAGTAGTGAATCAACATTTAAGCCCCCCCCCCCTGTAGTCCACTATTCCAATGTACTACCTACATTAACTGTAAATACTTGCTGAAACTTAACTACTCGTTCAAAATTAAATTGTTATACCACGATACATGAATATTCCTTAAAAAAATTCCCTGCTTTAAGATATGAAACTAAACATACGTATACGTATGTTATCATAAAAAAAAAACTTAAAAATATTGATAACGATAAATATAGTAAACATTTGTTTTTTAACGACTTCAAATTATGTTTAAAAAATATTTTTAAACCCGTTTCTAGTTTTCGAGATTATAATCGTAAACTTTCAACATTTTTTAATACCTAGATAATATGCCAGGTTACACAAATATGTATTAATTTAATGGTTTACTTAAATTGAATATGCCAATCATGGGCTACTAAATTAATTTAAGGTTCACTATTGATCAAAAGAATATTTTATAATATTTTATAGTGATTGTTTATGCAATCGCCAACGTGGCAATTTGTTAATAGCTATTAATTAATTATATCAACACTTTTATTGTGCCAAAAGTAATGCGTACATTTAGTTATACATTTAACAAAGAATGAGCTTATAAAATTAAAACTTTCATTAAAATATTCAAAAATAAAAAAAGTATATTTTAAAAAAAAAGCAAAAAGTATCATGCGATGGCCGGGAATCGAACCCGGATCAACTGCTTGGAAGGCAACTATGCTGACCATTACACCACCAACGCAGTTGAAGAATTATTAAAAATAACTATTATTTAACAATGATAATATTACCATTAATAAAAATAAATTATTTAAAGGACAAAATTAAATTGTTAAGTTAACCAATATTATTTTTATATTTATAATATATTTATTATTTATGTGTGTAAAATGAAATTTAAACCATTCAACCAACTTTAATAGGTACCTACCACGATTAAAGATAGTATGGTTGCCCAACGAATCTAGATAAGTGTCTACCGAAATGAATCTCCATAATCAATATTAAACAGCTGGAAATTTCCGCACTAGCTGTAGCCTGTAGTACCTATACACACTTTGTTGTAGTGACTATAAATTCAATTACCTTTCAAAATATGTAAATTGTAGTTGCGTGACAGTTACTAGTGTTTAAATCACCAGCTGTTTAATTTAACTTTTATACTGATTATAGAGATTCATTTCGGTAGACACTTTTCAAGTATGGGAATCGTAGGTCCATGGGCAACCATACTATCTAAAGCCGTGGTGGAAGACAAGCGCTAAAATCAGATAAGAAAAAATAAGTCGTATCGTACGAAAGCGCCAAAATCTTAGGTAGGTGTGTGGCTGTGTGCCACGGTTAATAGATATTAAATAATAGATAATAATAACTGAGCAATTCAAAAACTCTAAACGCTTAATCTCAATCGACAAATTTGTTATCTAATTACCATAGATTGTTTACTATTGTTTACGATGGATTATAAGTTCCAACAAAATCAACAGATTTACTAAAATTATATTTATTTGTATGTATGTATATTATATTTTAACAATTTATTATTGTCAATTTTTTATAGATCAAAAAATCAACGGACTGCATGATTTTGACATGTAATTTTTGTACCTTTGGAATTTATGTAATTTAGCCTTACCTAGTAGGTAGGTACTGAACCTATTTAGGTACCTGTAAGATCCAGGTAGGTACTCTAAAATTTCTAAATAACTAGTAGAGGTACTCCGTCTTATTGCGCCCACTCCTCCCCCTAGTCTATGAGTATATAGGTTTTTCAACATGGATATTTCTGACAGTAATATTTCCACTTTCAAAAAAATAGGTTAGATAGGCAATTTTTATTTTATCTCGATACCTAGGTGGCTAGGTGTTGTGTTTAATGCTTTAAGATGCAAGCCTCCAACGCTTTCAACTTTTATTATATATTTTTGAGATATAATAATTATACCATTTTTATTTTTATTTTATGATGATTTTCAATTTTTATACTTCAGCGAACACAGTTTTCAATTATAAACTTTTTAAAAAAAGTCAGCATATTTTTAAGACTCAATAAGTGGGTAGGTATCGCTGCTCAACGATGGGTAAAGAAACTTTACATTTTGTTTTGTAAGACGCTGAACCAACATCAGAGTTAATTTTATCAATATAATGCCACAAGAAAAGGATGTTTATCATTTATATACATACAATCTACATATAGTAGCCTAGGTACCTATATCAAGTGGTTGTAATAAATTAATATTATTACCTACTTTATTATTTTTATAAATGAGATGTGGGTTTATCATTTTTTAATTGTACGTTTTTCATGATATCAATATTTTTTCGATGTTCTACGTAAAATTTTTAAAACTTGATGCTTATAATATGGCTTATGGTTATACATAATATACCTACGATATACCAATATATAGGTACCTACCATATATTACCATTTACCGTACGTACCCTGCGTGTTTATACCCAAAGGCATAGAATAGCAGATATCTATAAATCATAGATATAAACATCAAAAACATCTAACTTGAACTACAGATTTTATTTTAAACTGTAAGATGTTAAACATAATCACGTTATCTATCACTTGGGTATCTATATATTGGTGAAAGTCCCTCGAATGAGAATTAAAAAATAAATAAATACCCAACTATTCTAAAAGTAAAAATGTAACATGAACTATATATTTTGCAGTAGAGATCCTCACAAGCCTGTAATCGTGCATACCTGTGTGGAATTTTGCAGCATGAGCAGACTTGCAGTTGCATTATTAACTAATCATAACTGCATTATGCCAATGACAGTTTAGTCGTGTATCTTACAGGTCGGTTTATACTATGTATTTTATATATTTACATAATGGGTACAGCTGATGGTAATAAAATCCACCAAAAAAAATGTCACAATGGTTTATAATTTATTCTTCAAAACAAAATAGGATCGCAATGAAGATTGAAGAACCAAATATAATGCACCTCATACAAACAAAATTGGTCGGTACACAACACCAACAGTATCACTATAGATACTTATTTTGTTACTTATTCTTGTTGTTTCTATACGGGGGCTTCCAAATTTCATTCGGGGATTATGTTTGTTCTTACGCGATCCCCACCATTTTTGTCACACAGAAATTGAAAGATTCTGTACAAATTTAATAAAAATATTTGAACAACAATATACAGTTTTTAAGGAAATTCTAATTTCCAAGTACTGATATTGATTTCGTGGCTACACATTTAAGTACACAATAATAAATATATTGACACGTATAGTAGGTATGAATATTGTATAATGTATTTAGGTAAAGCTATTTAGTGTTTTTACTGATTTATTTACTAATAGATGTCGACATGATACATTTTCATTTGAATTTTCTTATTGTTGGTACAACTTTGTGATTCCGGTCAACTTTTTGAACTGTATCCGAAGTCGCATAGAATTTCAATTCTGGATTAGTTAATACAGTAGATAGAAACTCCATTTTTTCTAAATCTTTATGTAACTCTTTAGTTTTTATAAATGTCTTTAAATACCCAGTTCTATATTCACCTCCAACTTCTGGTTGATAAGTCGTCATTTTTTCAATATAGAATTTGTTTTTGTTAGTTTTTGTTTTACTATTGCCATAGATGCATATAATATTATAACTATTACTAGTTTTATTTAGGGTTATAGGCTTAAATAATAGAGCCAGCTTTGTCATGGTACCTAAAATATTATTAGAAATAGTTTGATAATAGTGATATTCTTTTTTTTGCGTAGCTGCCAATAATTTTTTCAAATAATATTATGAATTTATCTACAAACTACCAATATATAGATACGAATTGAATGCGTTAAACAATTTTCATTTTTTTATAATATATTCATTAAAAGTAAGTACAGTATTATAAAGCCTCAACAAATTTAACTGATTTAAAAATTTAAATATATCTTAAAACATAAATATAAAAGATACATGTATCATGTTTGATAATATAAAGATGGGGTATGAACCAATGCCCCGTAGACATAACAAGCTTCGTTCAGATAGGTATAATAGTAATTACTAATTATCTATCTATATTATTATTTTAAAGTAATTTATATATTGCCTATTTATATTTGAATAGCTATTTTACTATTGAAGCTAAATTAAAAAAAGGGAATTCAAGTGGATGTCGCTCCGCTGTACAGTAGGCTACAAGTATATCACTGTACTATAATGGATGGTATTAAATTTGAATTCAATGATATAATATCATTGTATAAGAAAAACGATTCTGAGCGGAGACGGTATGTCAGTCTAGGATATTTTAAATTATATTGATATTGTTATTATACGGTAGCTGCTAAGTTGAATTAATATTATTCATATTATTTAATTATTAACCTAAAATTATCAGTGATGCTATAAAAATATTATAATATATACTTTTACTCGTTAAAATTGATTTTAATATGTAATTTCGTCCAAATTTGAACTTAAAATGTCTGTAAAAAATAACTGTGATTAAATATTTTTTAGATTTTTTTAATACAGTATATGTACTATTTATTAGAATCTTTGCTTTCAATTTTCAATCCTTAGTTATAAAAACTGACCATTTTATAATTGTTTAATTACAATGATTGATAATTTTCGAGATTTTGATGAATTTTGTCAAAATTCGAACTTTAAATGCTTATAAAAAAAATGTGTGCCTTTTATGAATTTCTTACTCAAAATAAATTGCACATTTTCGTCATTTTTACGTATTTTGTCAAAATTTGAACTTTGATTACATATAAATAAAAATTATAACTACGGATTTTCAATATTTTTCATCTGCCTTTGAAACTATATATTAGAAGCCTACTATTAAATTTTCAAGATTTTTTACCCAACAAATAAAATTTTATTGACATTTATAGAAAAAAAAACTAAAAATGTCCGTTAACAGCTCAAAATAAGTCGGAATATTTTGAAAATGCTATGGTGTATAGAAAATGCTTACATAAACATTCGGTCAAAATTTCATGTCTGTACGGTCATTTCTTTTAGAGTTATACCAAAAACCAAAATCGATTTTGTCGAAAATTGGTTTTCCGTAAAAATTCCCGTTTTCCCTTAATTTTTCATTTGTTTTTCCAGGCGCTCATGAAAATTACTGGGAAATTTTAACTTTTGACCCCCCAAAGTACCAACTAGATTCACTTTCCTATCAGAAAAGGTACTATTGAAGAAAATCGAAGCATTTTTTCTGTCCTAAAACGTGATGACAGACACAAAAATAAAAAAAAAATAAAAAAAAAACACACATCATTGTTAAATCAATACATTCATCGCTCCGCTCAGAATCTAAAATGTATATATTATATGTACAGAATATCATTCTTTCATCTTTGTCTTTACGTACCTGTCTCTTGGAGATTTTTTAGAATACGAATATTATAACAATTAAGCTTTATACATTTATAATAAATTTGGTTATCAAATAAAATATACACTTTAAAACACCTAATTGCCTAAACTATTTTTTTAAACCACTTGGATGTTCAAACTATACCAGAAACAATTACTAAGTTCTATACATTAATTACAAATATTTCTGATTCGTTCAAAAAATAAAAAAAATTTTTATCAACTCACTTACATTGAAGTGAGTTTGATTATCAAAGTTTGGTAGTTTAATAATATTGAACCCATCGAGTGAACAATTTACATTATGAGATCAAGAATTATTTAATCTCACAATTTCCAAGCAAAACGTACGAACAATTATTCAACAAAATTATATTCTTGGCTAAGATTTGATTTGATTAAATTTATAAAATATTAAAAGTAGCCAACCAAAATATTTATTGGTTGGGCCGAGACATTTTTGAAATATCATCATTAGCAATTAAAATTTATATTTTTTATATTGTAAAATTGAATGTATATGTAAAAAAAACCCATTGGAATTAGAAATTAAATAAATACTTATATCATTAATAAGTTTGGATTTGGATTTTTGTATTTTTATTTTTATTTTATACGTACCTACACTTACATTTATATGTAAGTATATAAATTCATAATGTCTTTTAATTTGTACATAATATAGAGTTTGTAGAGAATTAGTTTAGTTTGTATACTCTATAATGTATATAGGCCCTAGACTACTAGATATGATTTTGAAAATATTTATTAAAAATAAAGGCAACGGCAATTAAATGTTGATAAATACAAAATGTTACAATTTATATTGATAGACCGATTTTGTTTAACCGACGCATGCTAAGTCATAATAATGTTTCTATATTTTGGGATGATGAAAAGTTTAATTTAGTCTTGTTTAAATG